>JAANYP010001408.1:0-140678 GCA_020465985.1 Centrapalus pauciflorus | reverse complement strand
TTAGAAGCTTCCTTTTATACTCACTCAGAGGATCTAAGAGAAACATCTTCATTGGACGGAATGAAAAAAAGGAGAAGTCTTGTTAAAAAGACAACATAACCTTTTCTGCACTTTTCTGAAAAGCAGACTTGACTTCACATGTGCAGAACTTTTGTCTTTTTACTTTGTCTACTGTTGCATTGCCTTTAACTAATTTAGGAATGTCAACTTTGCGTCTTTCTTCCTTGTAAAGGCCTATTTTGATATAAGAAAAAGGTCTGTCACCCTTTTTCAAATAACCTTTTGTCTTCATGTTACAGAACAACTTAGGCAGGCTGAGCAGTTCTGTTTTCCACTTGGTCTTCGACTTTGTAAACTGATCTAGCAGTCAAACACAATACATGATGACTTGGAAACGTATTCCATAAAGTGTTTAGCCTGTTCACAAAGAACAGGTTCTGTTCACAAAGAACAGAACACTTTAAAAGTGCCCAAGCTGCTCACCAGTGTAGAGCAGCGTAGACAGTTTATGTCCAGCCTGTTCAGCAGACAGAGCAGCTTGGACAAACTGTCTTAGTTGCAACACATGCAACATATAGAACAGCTTTAGACTGATATTGCAAATCATTTTCAGGTTTCAATAAGACATATAACAGGCCTTAAATTCAACCTTCAAATGCATCAACAGGTTTGATTATAAATCTCCCCCTCAGATGTAGAACAGGTTTGACTGAGGCCTTTTTGTGCCTAACAGTTATGAACCCATGGTTGAGTTTCTGCAAGCCATCCCCTGCACTATGCAATGACACCCTCTCCTGGTGTCATGTACGAAGAGATGGTCTATGAGTTTTGGTACACCTGTTCGTATGACCCATCAACCAAAACCATCAGGGGAACTATTCTATATGGCACTCAACCTATTGATATCACTACTACTCTTCTCAGGGAACTACTTCATCTTCCTATTGCTAATAAGTATGAAAAAGCTCAGCTTGAGGACGAACAGATGGACAATCTGCTACGCTTCTATAGTGTAGTAGAAGCAAAAGTGGGTACTACCTTGTTTAGAATGGATTTATCTCCAACCTACAGTTTTCTCTTTGCTTCAGTGGTGATGAGCCTAAGCTGCAAGGTAGGCTCATTTGATCATGTAATATTGTATTCCCGTATTGTTTCAGCACCTTGATGATTTTCTTATCACACACATAAAGAATCAAGCTCAATAAATGTGAAATGATGAAGAAAAGACAATATGAATGTTAGAGAGAATGAATAGTGGCGGCTGTAATATTGTATTCAAAATGTCAACCGTGGAATACAAAAGCAAACCCTAGGAGCTATTATAGCTTCATTTAATTAACTTTGAAGCATTGACATAAATGGCCCCTAGACTTTTACTAAGAAACAAATTACAAGGAAATTAAATACAAGACAAACTACAAAGACAATAATTATTACAAAACAACTCCTATGATCGTAATAATAAATCTAACAATCTCCCCCTTTTCGATCACTTAGGAGGTCCTGGAACTCTGGCGTGGTCAGTTGATTCTCGGAGACCAAGGATGACGTCGAAGCGTCTGGTTACTTGTCTCAGATGTAGCCTTTCGTTCAGGTATTCAATGCCGCTGAGGATATCCTGAATCTCCTGTGGTGAGCATCTAAGTTCTGGATTTGGTTGAGCGTCAAAGTCTTGAACTTTCTGAGTAAGCGCTGCTCGAACCAATCTGATAGTGCCGTCGGAGTAACAAGGAAGATCCTCAAAGCGCATGAATCTTTTGTATCCTTTCTGGTTCAAAAAGATAACCCCTGGCTGTCCTCGAAGCAGAACTTTGTACGCCGGATAGTGGTCTAGCAAAAATATATCTTGTTCAGGAGCTTTCAGACCCACTTTGACTAAGGCACTCTCAATCGCCATCTGGAAATCTCTGAGGCACATTATGATTGATCGACAATTCATGCATCGAACCAGGACTGCTAGAGCAGTCATGTGTGTCAGACGACCCTTGACATTATTTTTCATCTTTTTGTGCAGACGCTCTATGTCGTCTATGTTTACGAAGTCAAGGTCGCTTTCATATAACTCTTGAATAGTACCGTCTTCTCTGAGTACCTCGAAGGCTGGAGTGTAGACTCTGGCTCTCTTGTACATATGAATGTTATTGATTTTGACTATTTTGGACTTTGACCAGTATTTGCTCTTGTCTCTCGTTTCTCTTAGCATCATCTGATTGTATTAAGCTTGAACACATCGAGATGCATCGGTCATTGCCATTAGAAGACGTCTACTGTAAGATCCCGGCTTCTTTCTGAAGACCATTTTGAACCTTTCTTCCAGAAAGGATTTTGAAATTGATCATCCGGGAACTTCTTCAAAAATTCTTTTAACCCCTGGACCGGAGGTTCTTCTAATTCTTTAGGAGGAGCCTCAAGAAGTTTCAATACTCGGTCTCTCCGGTCCTGACATAACTCTTCTTTTGTTTCTGCATCCAGAATGTGGACTTGTCCCCGTGAGTACCAATTTATCCATTCCACGTCTGTCATGTCATATGTTGCGGTGACTTCTTTAGTTTGAAATCAATCGACAGTTCTGGAATCGGATGTTTCAGCGATGTGGGCAGGCAGAGCTGATTGAGTTGGAGGAGTTGATTGGACTGATGGAGTAGGTTTTAATGGTGGCAATTCTTTCGGTGTGGGAGTGGGTTGGATTGATGGAGTTTCTGTGGGAGTGAATGAAGGTGATTGGATGGAAGAAGATGTTTGTGCTTGGGGTTCATGGGATGGAGAATCCAAAATCTCAATTGGAATTGGAGGTGATTGTTGTGGAGATTTGGGTTCAGATTTTGGTGTGAGAAAGGTATAGTCGTTATCAGTATCAGAGTCTGAGTCAGACACTAATATGATTTCGACTTTATCGAATTTAGGCTCATAGATCACCATTGCTGAGTTAGGGTCTAACGGAGCTGGGCCCTCAATCTGTAGAGGTTCATATTCTATCATCAGTGCTTCCGTAGCCTCATAAGTCTGATCCCCAGACCCAGACCCTTGAATTTCTGTGCCTTCAGCCTCTGCTCCCCCTACAATAATCATGGGGTCCTCATGGTGAACCTTTTGTCGTTTCTCCCCCTCATGACGATCAGGGTCGTCCTGATCGTCATGCTTTCTTTTTGGGGCCTCGGCCTGAGGGCGGCACTGGAGTTCTATGACCGCCGACTCGAGGCGATCCATTCTTGAATTAAGCTGCTCTTGGACTTGAAGAATTAAACGGTTAAGAGCATCGATCTTGTCCGAGAGCTCGGCTATCTGAAGTTGAATTGAATGGGAACCTGGTGGGAGGCCAGCTTCGGAGGCGACACCCTTACCCTTGATTAGTGAAAGAAGGGCGGTGTGACGTTCCTCGGCGGCTTCCCTTTGGGCGTCCAGGTCAGCCCGGGTAATCACTCCGGCAGCACATAAAGCTGCCGTTAGCATCTCCAGATTGATTGGGAGATGGCCTGAAGTGGATGGCGTTGGTGGAGCCACTTCAGGTCTTCCTTCCGTCATTTCTGGCTCCACTAAGGGACACTCAGATCCGGAAGTTTGTTGAGCTGCCACGGAGACAGCTCTTGGGGATGCCACAGAGGCATCGTGCGTCGTGTGTATTTGTGGGGATGGAATCGTGAATGAAGGAAGTTCGGTCACGTGGGGAGGAGTGTGACCGCGTTCAACACCGCCGCTCTCCGAATGAGAGGGCGATGGAGTATGTGGTAGTACCCCGTGGAATGAAGTGGTTTCCCTTTGAGGGGAAACCAAGTGGGTGGTGGGGGTGATTTCGACCGTTGGACGGACGGTCTTATCGAGAGGAGTCCGGCTTATAGGGCTTAGTTCACCCTCAGATTGAATCTCCCTCGCTCTCATGACAGAGACGGTTCTTTCGGAATCCGCCGTCTCTGCCGTCTCACCTCCTTCTCCCTCCCTCACAATCACAGTCTCCCCCTCACCGAAACCCAGAGATTGCTGAATATCCATCCTTTCGCCCTCATGTTCACTCTCTCTTGGCTCACCTTCGGATTGGTTAGTCTCAGTCGATTCTGACTGAGACTCATCCGGATAACTCTCTTTTATATAAGCCCTTACCCGCTCCATGCCCCTTGACCTCATTAGAAGAGATAGAGGAATTTTCATTACCGGTACTGTCGGGGCCCCCTTTGGCAGAGTTAACTTCTGAATTGCCACCGTGGGGTAAACATCAGCCTCCGGACGCTCGTGAATATCGTCATCTTGGTCCATTGCAAACTGTATGATGAGTTGGAGAAATCTTTGTAGAGGGACATATTTTCTACCTTTCTTTGTGCCTCTCTCGATATGGACTCTTCGTAGTTTTTCGAATAAAAATGCAGCATAGTCCACGTGTCGGTCAAAGGCAAAGCCGGTGAACATGCCTAGTACCTGGGCCGACGCTGAGTCATGTCCGGAATGCTTGGCAGTGAAGCATTTGTTAAGTACGTCAAATAGTATCCTCCAGTGGGATTGAAGGTTCTTTGTGCGGAAGTCTGATGGTTTAGAAAGGGGACAGTCATACCCCAGAGTTTGAATCTCAGCTAGGGTTTCAGAGACGGATGGGTTTGGGTCGAACACTTCACGGGTGGGAAGGTAGACTTCAGCGGGTAGATGAAGGATGTGGCGGATGGCAGATGTAGTGACTTTGACTGGAACGCAGTCAATAGTGGATGTGAAGTGAGGTGCGGGGTCGGTTACGTATTTTAGTCTATTCCAGAATTGTTGGAGATATATCTGGGGAACAGCTATGGCAGTGGATAAGGCATGGTAGATGGGATGGCGGGTGAGGATGTCGAAGGCTAGGGTTTGGGTTTCTTTGGAGAGGATGGAAACGTCGAGTTGCCAGTTATGTGGAATGAACTCGACAAACTCGGCGCTAGGTAGGATGGATTCTTCAGGGAGTTGAGCGTTGTTATTTGGAATGGGGGGATGGGGTACGGTGAGAATGACTGCGGGTTCCATCATCCTGCAAAGTGCAACAGAGTTAGAATCATAAGAATTGAGATGATAAATCATTGATGTGAAGTCTAGATGAGTGTGAAATAGAAACTGTCTGATCTGTTTAGCATCGGGTCTTTATTAGTAGAATAAAATTCTACTAATAAAGTCCAAAGTCAATCGTTAAGAGACCGATGTTAGATAAGACGTTTTCACTCAAACACTAATCCTAAATCTAATCAATGGTGCACTGAGATGGAAATATTTTTGTGATTTTTTGAATTTATATAAAAATGCAGAAATGGAAAAATGAAAAGTTAAAAAAAATGCTAAGTTTTGGATTTCGGATGGTCCGAATTCGGATTCATCCGAAATCGGATGATGCATGAATGATGAGTGGGGGTCCGAATTCGGATGAGGTGAAAACAGGGACCGAATTCGGATGATGGTCCGAAATGTAAGGCATGAAATGAATGAAAGTTGTCCGAATTCGGATGGGGTCATGAAACATGATCCGAATTCGGATGATGACTTATGTAAATGCATGCAATGATATGGATAGGTCCTGATTTCGGATGGTACTCAGAATTCGGATGGGAACCGAATTCGGGTATCATCTGAATTCGGATGAACAGTGGTGTACATACTTAGACTAAATTCAATTGTTGAAAATTTTGGCCTTGCTTTGATCGTCCGAATTCGGATCAACAGTGACCCGAATTCGGATCAACAGTGGTCCGAACTTTGGATTTGTAGTTTGAAAATTTTGAAATTAGTCTAAGTGGAAGCATCCAAATTCGGGTGGTGGTCCGAATTCGGATCAACAATGAATATCCGAAATGCATGTGTGCAGTTAATGTGTTCATGCAAAAATAAACGTGAACAGTTGAAATGTAACAAAAATACATGAAATTACAGATCCTACTCTAAAACAACTTACTGAACAATTTATCTAACTACAACTAAGAGAAAAACACACATCACAGTACCTAAAATGTATAAAAACCGAGAAGAAGAAAAAAGAAAAAAAAAGAGAATCAAACACATAATATAAGACATTAAAAGTTAAAAGAAAGTGAAAAACAAGTTACCTGATAATGCCGAAGAAGGAAAATGCAAGAAAAATGAAGAAAAATGGTGGTCCAAAAGCTTTGATCCGATGACAATGGTGGTTCGTGGGCGGTAGGAGACGAAGAGAGCAAAGGAAGAAGAAGATGAAACAAAATATCTTGGAAGTGAAGCATTTGACCGGTTGACCGCCCTTTTTAAAGTCGCGTGGGTCGGGTCGGGTCAGAGGATCCGCGCCCCACTAAGGAGTTGGGCCGCCGGGTTGGTCACACAACACACGAAATGTTTTGGGCTTTTAAACAAAAACAAGATTTAAATTGAATTTTGGCCCAATTTTATTGCATCTTTTTGAGTTTTTCTATGAGACTTCAAAATAAAATATTTTTGGAATTTTCTTTGATCTTTTTAAAATAAAATAAAATAAAGTAAACTAAAATCTTTTTGGCTTTTTGATAAATTTGAAAGATAAAATCTTTTTGTGATTTTCTGACCTATTAAATTTAAACTTAAAATTAAATTGAAAAATTAAGACCAACCTAAAATTTAAAATTTAACTATAAAAGAAATAAAGAGAAACACAGAATTATAAAATTTAAAATCCTAACTATACTCCCCCTCAAATACATACCGGTTCTTTTCCTTTTCTTTTTCAGATTTAAACTCGACAACCCTTTTTAGTCTTTCAAGCACAGACAAACCTGGATATTGTTTGCATCCCACTCCGTGATGAACAATTCACACAGTAATTTGTCAGGATCATTAATTATTAACAATATACGCAGATAAGGGAATATTGAGTTTCAATTTTGTGACACAATCCTTAAATTTAAATAACAGATATTTTCTAAAATAAAGGAATTTCAATCATGATAGATTGAAATAGAATTATTTAAGACAATATCTGATATTTAATTGGAAGGCGGATTCAACATGCCGATATGGGATACTAAAAACTGAAAACGAGGTTCATCTAAAGGTTTAGTAAATATATCCGCAAGTTGATATTCCGTGCCAACAAAATACAACTCAATGGTTCCCTTTTCTACGTGATCTTTAATAAAATGATACCTGATATCTATGTGTTTTGTTCGAGAGTGCTGCACGGGATTGCAAGAGATGGTAATTGCACTTCGAGAATCACAGTAAACTGGGATATTGGTGAGTGAGAATCCATAATCGCGTAATTGTGTTCTCATCCACAGCACTTGAGAGCAATAGCTTGCAGCTGCTACATACTCAGCCTCAGCTGTAGATGTGGAAACACAATTCTGCTTTTTGGAAGACCAACTCACCAGTCTATCTCCTACAAATTGTATTCCTCTCGACGTGCTTTTTCTGTCCACTCTACAACCTGCAAAATCAGCATCTGAAAACGCGGTAAGATCGAAATCGGTTCCCTTTGGATACCATAGACCAAGTTCGGGTGTACCCTTAAGATAACGAAAAATGCGTTTTACCGCAGTTAGGTGTGATTCTTTTGGGTCGGCGTGAAATCTAGCACAAAGACATGTTGAAAACATTATATCCGGCCTACTGGCATTCAAGTATAGTAAGGATCCTATCATCCCTCTATAAGTTGTATTATCGACACTTTTCCCGGAAGGATCGGTGTCTAACTTACAGTTGGAGGCCATGGGAGTTGCGATACTCGTGCAAGAGTCTAACTTATACTTCTTGAGAATGTCAAGAGTATATTTCGACTGGTTCACAAAAATCCCATCCTCAAGTTGTTTGACTTGTAATCCGAGGAAAAAGTTCATTTCCCCCATCATACTCATCTCAAACCTGGACTCCATTAGGGCTGAAAAATCCTTACAAAAATTACTATCAGTAGATCCAAATATAATATCGTCGACATAAATCTGTACTAGCATTATATGTGGGCCTTCCCTTTTAGTGAACAGAGTTGTGTCCACCACACCTTTATAGAATCCGGCAGAAATAAGGAAAATTGAAAGACTATCATACCATGCTCGAGGTGCTTGTTTTAAACCATAGAGGGCCTTATCTAGCACATAAACATGGTCGGGTTTATGTGTATCAACAAAGCCTTGTGGTTGTTCAACATACACCTCCTCGTTAAGTTCACCGTTTAGAAAGGCAGTCTTGACGTCCATTTGGTACACTTTGAAATCTTTGTGTGCCGCGTACGCCAAGAAGATTCTGATTGCTTCGATCCATGCAACTGGAGCGAAGGTCTCGTCATAATCTATCCCTTCTTGTTGTCGGTAGCCTTTGGCAACAAGTCTTTCTTTATTCCTTATCACAATGCCATTTTCATCTCGTTTGTTCTTAAAGATCCACTTTGTTCCGATGACTGTACGGTCTTTTGGCTTGGGAACTAACCGCCATACTCTTAGCTGTTCAAACTGGTTGAGTTCCTCTTGCATTGCAACTATCCAATCTGGATCTGTCAGGGCTTCATCCACACGAGCGGGCTCTATCATACTTAGGAATGATGCGAAGAGGCATTCATTAGCAGATGCCCTACGAGTTTGGACTCCTGTTGATACATCACCAATGATTTGATCTGTTGGGTGACTTCGGGTCCATTTGATCTCGTGTGGAAGGGGTGCTCCGGATGGAACCTCTGTGGTTAATGTGGGGATGGATGAGGATTCATGGTCAATGGTTTCAAATGAAAGTACCACTGGTTCAGGTTTGATTCCCGAGTGTTCAGGTGAAGGAAGAATTATTGGTATTATATGTGAGGGTATTATAGGAGTAGATTCAACTGCGGATGTGTCGGTGGATGATGTGGATGGATGAGGGTATGTTGATGAAGATGGAGCGGAGAAACTTTGCGGTGCAGTTGAATTGGAAGGATCACCTACATTATTGAAAACATTAGAAACACTAGCGTTAGGACCGAAAAATTCAACATAAAAAGGATCAAATAAATTAACCAAATCAGAAGAAGAAAAAGAAATGGGGTTATTGGAAGAGTCTCCAGGCATTTGTGTAATGCGTGGTCCTGATTGATCAACTTCGGGTGCCAGTTCAGCCAACTCATCAAATGTGACGTGCACACTTTCATTGACTGTTCTGGTTCGGGTATTGAATGCGCGATATGCCTTCGAGTTGGATGAGTATCCAATGAAGATCGCTTCATCCGCCTTTTCGTTAAATTTCCCGAGGTTGTCTTTGTCATTTAGAACATAGCACCTGCAACCAAATACACGTAAGTACTTGATAAATGGTACTTTATTCAAAAAGAGTTGGTAAGGAGTTTTGTTAAAGCGCTTATGGATGATGGAGCGATTTTGTGAATAGCATGCTGTTGATACGGCTTCGGCCCACAAGAACGGAGGTAGCTTTGAGTATGTGAGCATTGTACGAGCGGCTTCCACTAGCGTACGGTTACGCCTTTCCACGACCCCATTTTGTTGAGGTGTTCGAGCAGCAGAATATTGATGCTGAATACCTTTGGATCGAAGGAAGCCCTCAACTACTGAGTTCTTGAACTCCGTGCCGTTATCTGATCTGATTGATTGCACTGACAACTGCTGTTGGGTCTCGACACTCTTGATAAAATCTATGATTTCTTGAGCTGTCTCTTCCTTGGAACGCAAGAACCTGACCCAGGTATATCGAGAATAATCATCAACGATAACCAACACATATCGTTTTCCATTTATGCTTTGAGTTCTCATCGGTCCGCATAAATCCATATGAAGTAACTCCAATACTCTTTTTGTAGATGGTTCGGGCTTTGGTTTGTGAGAAGATCGTTTCATTTTTCCTTTCTCACACGCTCCACACAGATGGTCCTTTTCGTAGCGCAATTCAGGAAGTCCTTTGACCAATTGTTTCGCAGCCAGCTTGTTGATATTATCAAAATTCAAATGGGATAATCTTCGATGCCACAACCAAGAGTCTTTTGAAGAGGCTTTTGATAGTAGGCAAATGTTATCCTTCACTATTAGCTTAGCTACGTCAATGGTGTAAATGTTAGAGTTTCGGGAACCAGTTAAGATTTCTTTTCCATCCATGCTCTTAACACTGCAGTTCTTAGCCCTAAACGTTACTTCTAGTCCTTTGTCGCAGAGCTGTCCTATGCTAAAAAGATTATGTGATAACCCCTCAACATAGTCAACGTCCTTGATGACCAGATTATTTAGAACTAAGTCCCCGAATCCTTTGATGTGAGCCTGATGGTTGTTCCTGAATTTCACAGTTCCGCAATACTGTTCAACAACGTTGGACAGCAATTCTCTTCTTCCAGTCATGTGCTTGGAGCAACCCGAATCCATATACCAAATGGACTTAGCCTGAAAAACACATAAATTCATATACTGAAAAACTATATGCATTCAAACACATCCATTTTTAATTCACAATCAAACCGTGTTCTGAACCGAGATGTTCAGAAAACATGATGAGTTAAGACCGGGTCCTGGGCTGTGTGCACAGAAGCCAAACGTGTCGGTTTAAGCACAACCGACAAGCAAAAGAATGGGTCCTAGTCTAAGGTAACTAGAAGCCATTTCTTTGAAGCACGGGTCTTGATCAGAAGTAACCAAGAACCATCTGCATTAAGATCACACAACCTTGGGTACCCACATCAATATGGGTCCCTTTTTGTTAGGATTTCCAGATTTATATGGCACGTGTACAGATTTAGAATCCCAATTAGCATTTGTGTGTGGTCCGAATGCACAACCCTTTGGAATCCATTGAAGATTGGATTTATTGGGTTTTGGAACCTTAGGCGCTGAAATTGTCTTCGGTTTTTGTCTTTTTGAGACCTTTTTGACCGTTGCTTTGGTTTTGGGCCTTGGCAACAGACACATCTCAACTTTGTTTGTGGCCGATGATGCACTATTTTTTGTTTTCTTTTTCCGAATACGTTTAGCAGGATAAGGCACGAAAGCATTCATTTCAGGAACCTGTCGTCTATATTTAGTTGGACATAGATTAAACAAATCACTGAAAGAGAACTTTAACGGAACAGCAGAATTCGGTACAACATTACAGACATTGTCACACACATTGTTACATAAATTGTCTTTAGAGATTACAGACATCCTATCTCTAGTAACAAATTCATTTGGCATTAAAGCCTTCTTCACAAAAAAACTTGTAAAATCCTGCATGGTGGTTTTTGGGACTCTCCTTATATGATCTGTAGGAACAAAACGATTAGAGTCAGTAAGCATGGAAGATTTAGACTTGACAGAATTTTCTTTTTCGTGGTGAGTGGGTTTCTTAAAAGACTTGGATTTAACCTGAGTCTTTTTAGGAACCTCATTTTTTAAAACTTTTGAGCACTCACCTTTGACAATGATAGAAGAAGATTCAGCTTTAGCCTTACCTTTATCTGATGACACACATGGAATTTTTATGGAATGAGAAAGTGTTCGTTCTTTTGAAAGATCTTTCAATTTTTGTGAAACCATTTCAAAATTTTCTCTGTAAACAGTAACTTCCACAGATTGTTGAAAAGATTGATTTACCAATTCTTCTTCTCTCTTAAGAAGAGCATCTTGAAGATCAAGTGCTTTCTCTTGAGACGACTTCAATTCCTTTTCTAAAACAGTGATTTGTTGTTGAAGAACTTTTGCAGGAATATAAAGTTGAGGAGTTGATTTTACGGTTTCATTTTTCAATTCAGCTTCTGAATAAGTTGACAAGAGATCTTCCTCTAAAGTGGGTACTCTAGAAGAATAACTCTCGTTAAGTTCTTCATATTGGAAAGAAATTTCTTTATCTTTACGAGCAACACGTTTCTCATTTTCTTGGTTTAAAACTTCTTTTGATGACTCAAAAAAGAAAGATTTAAGACCGACTCCCATATAGTTCATGTCATAAAATACAGGTAAAACATTTTGTGCTTTTTCCAAATATTTAGGATTTTTAAAACCAATTCCTTGTTTAGAATGGTAAAACCTAGTTTCTTTGGGCTGATTTAAATGGATAGTTTGTTCTGTTTGACCCCTTTTCAAAAATGCATCGTCAAGGGTCTTTATTCTTGAGTACAAACTTATCCTTTCTTCTTCAATCATTTTGTATTTTTCTAAACTGTCTATATTTTCCATATTTACCACATCTAATTGTTTTGTAAGAACAGAATTTTCTTCTTTTAAAGAGAGTTTATATTTTGAAAGCGTTTCCATGCAAGATTCAAGGTATATATTCCTATCCTGAACATCTACTTTTTCTATTAACATCTGTTTTATAACATGATGATTGGTTAACCACTTTGAATGATATAATTCAGATGATTCTTTTAGAGTTTGAGCTTGATGTTCAGCCTGTACACACCTTGCAGTTTCAGCATTTAATCTAGTTTGTAGATCAAGTATTTGTGTGTGCAGTGTACATTCATTATCTACAAATAATTTATTTACATGTGCAGGAATATACCTCATTGGACTCAGAACCGGATGTGGAGAATTCGGGATCGTTGGTTGTAGCCATCAGACATGCTGGTGGATTTTTCATTGTCTCCCCCTCAGCAGCATGATCTGAATTATCAGCAGTGAAATCAACACATGTCTCCAACCCCATACGATCAACCATGTAGCAATTCTTGCCATTGTCATCCTCGTCTTCAGAATCTTCAGCATCCCAGTAGTCTTCCTGGGCGACGAGGGCTAATGCATCTGTTCTCTTCTTGGCTGCCTCGAGCTTTCTCTCATAGTACGCAACGTCTCTGTCGAAATTGTTCTTGCATTCCCTAGCAAAGTGGCCCGGTTTGCCACATTTGTAGCAGAGACGTTCATCTGCGGCCTTCGGCTCATCTACTCTCGGCCTTTCCTCTCTTCTTTCCGCCGGCCTCTTGTCGGCCCGGCGATGCTCGCGGCTGTCATCACGCCTCCTGTCCCTTCTTTCGGGCTCTATTCTCTCTTCCCTGCGGTCATCCCGACGATCATCCCTTTGATCGTCCCGCCTGTTGTCCCTGCGATCATCACGCCTATCATCTCGCCTTTCATAACGGCGATCATCTCGATAGTCCCGTCTATCGTCATATCTACGATCATCCCTATCATCCCTTCGGTAGTCATCCCTTCGATAGTCATCGCGTCGGTCATCTCTTCTATCATCTGAGTACCTCCGTGGACCGGTGTCATAACGGAGTTGGTTGTTAGTCTTGTTGGAGAACCGTCGCTGTTGGAGACGGTTGGTCCACAAGGCTATCTGTTCCTGTATCGAAGCTTCCTCCTCATCATAGACCTCACGCGGAGGAGAAGCATACCTGTACTGAGACGACGAAGAACCACGAGCAAAGGATGGTGTCGGAATCTGCGTGTTGGTGATCAAGGCTAGCGAATCATTCGGTTTCAACCCTGTGTTGGCTGATAGCAGTAGAGAGGCCAATTGATTTGCCATCAGCTTCTGTTGATCCACATCCCCTTGATACTTTTTAAGCTCCTTAAAGACGACATTAATTTATACCTCAGGAATGTTCAGGACTCTCTTTGTGGCCCGACATGCAAGCTGCCACTCGGGGGCTAAGGCGGCAAAGAATTGGATGTTGATATCATCCCTATCCTTCTTGATGTGCAGTTTGTTCAACTCGTTAAGGACTGCACAGAACCCGGTGAATGTGGCTTGCAGAGATTCCCCGTGTTTGGCGCGGAATTCCGTAAACTTTGCCTTTGCCTCCTCTATTTTGGCACGATCATCGAGATCTGCCCCCAGCATTTGGACTTCCAGCTCGTCCCACATTTCTTTTGGAGACATTTTACTGTCTACACTGACCAGAATATCAGTGGGGAGGGCTTGATAAATCAGATATTATGCCCTCTTGTCAGCGTGCTGTCGGTCTCTCTCGGCGTCATTTGCCGGTTCTCTTTCAACTTTAGAGGCTTGGACAGGGGGGTCAGCCTCAGGTCTGGCGGCTATCTCTCGATAGTAGATTACGGGTCCTTCGGATATAGACTGAAGCATCAAATTCCCGAGTGGTTGCATTCCAACGAACTTAAGGAACCGGGATTTCCATTGTTCGTACTCATCGGGATAGAGAACTGGTGGTTTGTTCTCAGATCCGAGTACTAGAGCTTCGCGAGACATTATGATGATGGGTGCTGATTAAGAATATGAAGATCTTAGAGGTGGAAACTGGACACGGATGGGCTGGACTGAAAACAGATGGGGCTGAATTCAGATGATAGACAATTTCGGATGAGTTGGTTTCGGATGAACAGTGTTTCGGATGGATGGACCGAATTCGGATTGGATGAATTTCGGATGAGTGAACCGAATTCGGATTGGGTGATATCGGATGGGTTGGTTTCGGATGGATTGATTTCGGATGGATGAACAGTAATTCGAATGGCTATGGTTCGGATGAGGTGATAGTTCGGATGGGTTACTAAATCGGATTGAGTTCAATTCCGGATGAACAGTGATGCGGATGGGGACAGAATTCGGTTGAACCTAATTTCGGATGGACCTAAGGGACCGAATTCGGATGAATAATGGAAGGACCGAATTCGGATGGACCGAAATGGGTGTGGTCCGAAATTGGAAAAATTTAAGTATAAGTCCCAACAGTGAAATTGGAAAGCATGATCTGAACTTTGGATGGTCCGAAGTTCGGATGGGACCGAATAGGGGTCCGAAATAGGCTTATGGGGGTCCGAAATTCACCTAAGGATGGTCCCAATTGAGGTCCGAATTAGGGTGATGGGTGGTCCGAAATTGGTGCCTAGGTGGTCCGAAATGCTACAGTAAGGATCCGAAATACAGCAGGTTTTTTACGATTTCTAAGGCAGAACTGAGCAGAATCGATTTTTAGCAGTTTTAAAGCCTAAAAACAGTTCTAAATGATTTATAAACTATTTTAAACACTTTTGGTGATTTAAAATAACCTAAAAAACACTTAAAAACAGCATAAACAAGTTAAAAACCCACTTAAACAACCCATATTTTCAAACTTAAAAATGGCCGATTCTTGATGATTTTAACAAAGATATGGAACTAAATGAGCTTAAAATCAGTAGAGAATAATAATGTGGTGTTTATATGACCATTATAACACAAGAAACACGGGAAAACAAAGGAAAATGAAGATCTAATCGAATGATATGGAAGAACACGAAGAACACACAATAAAACCCAGCAGAATCCGTATGAATCAGTTGAAATCCACCCCTCTGAGCTCTGATACCAATTGTAATATTGTATTCCCGTATTGTTTCAGCACCTTGATGATTTTCTTATCACACACATGAAGAATCAAGCTCAATAAATGTGAAATGATGAAGAAAAGACAATATGAATGTTAGAGAGAATGAATAGTGGCGGCTGTAATATTGTATTCAAAATGTCAACCGTGGAATACAAAAGCAAACCCTAGGAGCTATTATAGCTTCATTTAATTAACTTTGAAGCATTGACATAAATGGCCCCTAGACTTTTACTAAGAAACAAATTACATGGAAATTAAATACAAGACAAACTACAAAGACAATAATTATTACAAAACAACTCCTATGATCGAAATAATAAATCTAACAGATCAACTCAGCAGAGATGAGATTCATATTGTCCTACAGTTTTTGGATGGGACAACTCTGAACATGGCAAGGTAGATTTCCTGAATCTAAGGAACCTAGTGGAGCAACAACAGCATCCAGCTGCTGTCAGATATCCAAGGTTCCTGAGTCTCATTTTCAAACATGTATGTGGTAAGAAACTCTACAATACTTAGCCTTACTTGTCTACTGCTGCATTTCATGTTATTAGAAATAGGGTGTTCTATGCGCCAGTTCATGAAAATGAACCTCCTCTGTCAACAACAATGAGTAGGTTGCTTGGTTTGGTGGAAAGACCTTCTACTCAGAAGGTGGATCCAGTCACTGCTCCAAAGGGAAAATCCAAATCAAGGCTTACTAATCAAAAGGGCCTTGCAAACAAGTGAAGCTGAGCCTGTCCGCAAGAAGGCTAAAACAACTAAGTCTGCCCCATCAGCCTCAGTGGCTGAGGGGGAGCAGGCTGGTCACCTCGATTCATCAGTTGAACCTGAAGCCTTTGTGGCTGGTGCCTCTGTGGCACCTGAGACTATGGAACAGAAACAACCTCCTGTTACTAGCCCAGTCTCCCCACCAATCCAAATAGAACCTCTCATCACTTCTCCACAACATCCATCTTCTGCATCCTCCCTCAAATCCTATAACAGAAGAAAATCATTAGCAAAAAAGAAAACCTCCTCTCAAACTAGCCCCTCTGACCCCTCCCAACAAGAGTCAGTTGAAAAAGAAGCAAACCCTACTGCTTTTGCTTCTCCTATTTTGGGAGTAAGTGCAGCCACTATGGAGCATGCTTCTCGATAGAAAGAGTCCACCCAGAGTCAACCTGAGCCCTCTGGTTCCTCCCAACAGGAACCAGTTATACAAAAGGAGACAACCACATCAACTGTCCAAGCCTCTCAACAGGCTGAAGACATTGAAAGACAGGAGCACTCTCCACTCCACACTGCGTCTACACAGTTACCCCCTCATACTTCTCATACACAATCTGAGTCTGCACAAGGTGCCAAAATAGCTGATATAAACCAATCAATAGATAAACCTTTCACTTATGCTCCTGGTGATGCAGCTGTTCACCTCCCAACAGCTGTTGAAGGACCAACAACCCAAGCTAATGAACCTCATGGAATAGAACATCCCTCTAATGAGGCTGCTCCCCACGGGAACATTCCATCATCAGCTTTCACCACTGATGATGTTGAAATGCACATCCCATCGCCCCATGAAGAGGTGCCTACAAACCAAGGTACTGCTGAGGGAACCACCCCAGGTCTTAATGAAGGTGTTACAATACCAGTGACATCTGAAAGGCCACCATCTCCTATCCCTTCACCTAATGATGCAGCTACAGCCACTGCTGAAGGTCCCCTTGACCCTTCCAAGCTGGGTCATTTAACCTATGCCCAGGCTATGGAACTTTTGTCCAAAGTCTCCCTTCCATCACCTATTGACCCCCATACTCCTCAATCCTCACCATCACCATCACACTCCTCACCATCAACCCAATCCAAACAGTCAACCCATACACCTCTGTCAAGATCAAAATCACCTAAGATTAACTGGTTTGAATAAATCAGAGTTAAACCAATAACCTTGTTTTGAATCAAAATCCAATTAAGAAGTTTGCAAAATAACACTTAATTGTTTTAAGAAAACTTTCAGATCAATAAAGAACAGACAATCAAATACACACAATTAATATCAAAACCTTTTATTTTACCAAACTATGATTACAATCACCTCTAATTTGTTTAATTAGACGAAGAACACAAACTGTTCTTAGGGTTTTCAACCTTAGAGGCTTTAGAAACTTAATCAGAACGCAATTACAATTTGAATTCTTGGGCACCGAGATTACATGAGAAAGACCTAGTCTATCTCTATTTATAGCCTTCTGATTTGTTTCCTTGACGAACTGTGATTTCTCTGGAGTGGATATCTTTTGAAGATCTTCAAATATTGAAATCTTTATCACTTCCTGAGTTATAGCACTTTCTTTTATCTGATTATTGAGCAGCTTGAACTTTGACTCTGGCAGCTCGGAGTTTCTTGAACTAGCAACGCGAACTTTGTAATTACACAGAAATGCTACTAACAGTCTGAGAAATCCTAACTAACAGCTTGACATACTTAGATTATTTCCCAACAATCTCCCCCTAACCTAAATTCTTAACAAAGACTTCAAGTTTCTTTACACATAAGGAAATATATACAAAGTAAGACTGTTATACACAAACTAAGGCATCCAAAAACATACATATTACAACTGTGTAAGCTTCTGCCTTATAGCTTTTATGAAGTCTCTTTTAAGCTCTTCTCTATCACATTCTATCTTCATTGAGCTCATCTGTTGTAGCCATTCTCTTGGTAAATCAAGAAATTCAAAACTATAAAATCTGCTGGATCTGTCTGCAAGTTTGAGTCTATATGACATGGATTTTTCATATCGATCAATCTGTACAATCTTCACATCCTTGGCAGCTTCTATTTCCATTCTTGTGGATTCTGGATCAATCATGCTTCGAAGATCTTTTATGTTATTCTGAACCCATACTATTGGTGACCTAGAGTGGCTAGCCTTCCTAATATTGTGCATCTGGGTTAGCTCTTCTCTAGTAATCTAATAGAACTATTTGAATCAGGCTCTTATACTCCTCTTCTGGACCAGCTTCTCTTTTAACTTCAAAATGATATACCAGATCAATATTGTCCATTGATTTAGCATACCAGTAAGTAATTGGAGGTTTGGAGAAGTCATGTTGATCAATAGCTTTTTCTATTTCCATTTCCTTCTGTAATTGTTGATCAAACATAACTCTTTTGACTTGATCAAACTTTGCCTGATGGATAACTTCTGGTTTGGGCACTATAATAGTTTGAGGAGGATCTTGGATTTGTTTAGAGGCCTTTTCTTTTGCCATTTCTCTGTCATACAGGGCCTGGAGTTTCTCTGTGGGCCATGATTGTGCAATTACTCTTGAAACACTAGCACCTGCAGAATAACTTATCAAAAATCTTCTATGTTCAGTCTTTGAAGGCCCTGTTGGCCTTTTCCTCTTCTTCTGTCCTTCTTTGACCAAAAATCCACGTAAGCAGTCTCCAAGGGTTTCATCATCCCCCATAGAGGCTTGGGCTTGCTGATCAAGAATTTGGTCTTGTTCTTCTGCCAATTTTCTGGCCAATTCAGCATCTGCAGCAACTTGGGCCTCCTTTGAAACAAATTTGATCTTTGGTGTCTCAATCAGAATACCCTTTCCTTTATCTGAGACTGCTGCTTGAACTGCTGCTATTGCTTGAACTGCTGAGGATGGATCTTGAGTTCTTTCTCTGATAGACACTCCTCCTGGCCTTTTAAGAGAAACAACTTGAGAGACTAACAGTTTGAGAAACTGTTGGGACTGTTAGCCTAGAAGCTGAAGCTGCCAGTGGTGAACTTAAAGCTATTTGAACTGAGAGTGGGATCTCCTGATTCTTCCCCATTTTGGATGCATTGGTATGATCAGAAGGACCAAAAACCATTTCCAACAAGTTTTGAACATGCCTTTCAAGTTGAACAATCTTGTTTCCATATAGCTTCGACCCTAGCTGAAATTGGGCAAGCTTTATAGTTGGACTGCTGAGAGCTATTGTAGAGCAATGATTTGTGATCCCTGTGCAGCAATAGTGGACTTATAATGTTCCAAAATAGCTACAATGGGTTTCAGTTGTTGATCCGTCAAAGCCATGAGTTGCAGACTAGCTTCAAGATCTTCAAATGATAAAGGGATTTGAGATCTATCACTGGCACCAATACCAGATGTATTAGAAGCATCAGTGCCCCTTTGTTATTGGTACTGGGGAGTTCCAGAAGGTGCTTGCACACCTCTTTTGCCATGGGAGTGGTCTTAGGTATGTTGAAACTGTCCTGTGCCACTTGTGCAGAGACATCAGTAGTTCCAACCACAAAACCCATATGAACATCCTCAGAAGGGATGTTCACCTCCATATTAAGGGTGGGAGTGTCCTCAGCGGGTGCCCTTTCGATATGTTGTGCAAGAGTATCCTCTTGCACAGAGATATTTGGCTCTGGGTATTGGACTGAGGAGGAAGGAGCACCTGCAGCCCTTTGTTTCTTTTTGGTGTAAATTTTTAGTGGTGGGACTGGGGAGGTACGTGTGGTAGAAGGATTAGAGGGAATATCTATATCATGAGGAGTGGGTTGGGATCCTGGGGGTGAAGCAGTAATGTGGGGCTAAGTCTGCGCAGGATCCTCTCCTGTGTTTCTTGGAAAGATAGTCTGCATTGCTTGAGGCAATGAGACATCTACAATATGAAAATTGGCACTTTGTTTCAAAAGTCTTTTCACAGATGGCAAAGAGTGCCTATGGGAAACATATATCCTTTTATGTAGTTTTAAAGAATTGCAAGATTTTGCAATTATTTCAGCCAAAAACCGAGGATACATAAAATATTTCCCATTCTTTAAGGCATGGTGCCTTAACATCCCTTGAAAAATCGTATTTGAAAAGTTGAACTGTTGGCCTGTGGATAAGCAACCTAGAGCAGTTGCAATATTTAAGGAAAATTTAGACCAACTAGTCCTTTTAGGGCTTAAACACTATTGAAGGATGTGTACAAGATATTTCCATTTGGGACCAAAATGTGCTAGGTGAAAAGTAAATGAATCTGTTGGGCCCCTATACCCTATTTGAAACAGACCTTCATGTAAAGCAGTAAGAGATAGATAAGATATACCTGAAGCATCTTGCAAATGCAAATGCTGTCGAATGGTCTCTTCTGTGATGGTGATGGTATGACCATCAATGGTAGATACAAAAGAAGTGATTCCTTCTTGTGTACTCACAGTGGCTTTACTCCAGAATTGCTCTATGTGAGAGACGTATATAGTGGGGTTTACAGTTAGAGCATAGTTGATGGAAGAACAGCGAAGAAAATCCATCATTTCATGGAAGGGTTGCATTTCATCATGTTTGAGGGTGTATGGGAGGCAGTTGTGTTCTTTAACAAACTCCATTGGTGATTACGAACGAGAGGATTTAGGGTTTGGCTCGTATATTTGGAAATCGCACAGGGAGAGAGTGAATAGGGCTGTGGAAGATATTTTGCAACTGGTAGTTGCAACCGAACGAAACTGGGACTTTTAAGGGTTTGGATTTTGAAAATATCTAGTCACGCGTACAACTTCCATAGTAATGACTGAAATGCCCTACACACTTAACAGACCAAGTGAACAACTAACAGTCCGAGAAAATGCACAAGCAGTTTGAGAATAGTCTCAAGCTGTTAGTTATTTACTAAGCAGCATCCAATGAAATAGTGTCTCCCCCTTAACTTAACACATATAGTTAATGTTTTTCCCAAATTATAAAGGATTGTAATGTAAGATAGATTAATCCATGTTTATCATACCAATATTTGAGACCAGAAAGGTGAATTTTCCTACATCAAAAGGTTTAGTAAAAAGATCTGCTAACTAATCATCAGTATGAATTTTGGTAACTTGTATTAACTTCTTTTCATTACAATCCCTAATAAAATAAAATCTAATGTCTATGTGCTTGGTTTTGGGAAACTTTACTGGATTTTGTACAATACTGATTGCACTTGAATTGTCAATGTAAATAGGAGTGGATAGAAAGTTCATACCATAGTCTCTTAGTTGATTCTGAATCCACATCACCTGAGAGCAACAGCTTGCAGCTGCAACATATTCTGCTTCAGTGGATGAAGTGGATACTGTGGTTTGCTTCTTGCACTGCCAAGAGACTAGTCTTGCTCCTAGATATTGACATCCTCCAGTTGTTGATTTCCTGTCTATATTGCAACCTCCATAGTCACTGTCAGAATATGCTGTTAATTCAAGAGGAGAATCTTTAGGATACCATAGGCCTAATTTTGGTTGGCCTTTTATATATCTAAAGATTCTCTTAACAACAAACAGATGTGAGTCCTTTGGTGCATATTGAAACCTGGCACAAACACAAACAGAAAACATTATAATTGGTCTAGAAGATGTGAGATACATCAGTGAACCTATCAAGGATCGGTACAAATGAATATCCACATCTACTTCTTCTTTATCTGCATCAAGCTGTTTGTGAGTGTCCATTGGTGTGCTAGCAACCTTGGTGTCCTTGTAACCAAACTTTTCCAGAATATAACTCACATACTTTGCCTGGCTGATGAAGAGATCAGTGGACTTCTGCTTAACCTGCAATCCTAGAACGAAAGTTAGTTCTCCCATTGAACTCATTTGAAAGTTTTTGTGCATCAGGGTCTCAATTTCCTTGCAAAGTATGTCATTTGTTGATCAAAAGATGATGTCATTAACATAGATCTGAACAAGAAGGATCTCTGATTTGATAGACTTTGTGAACAATGTCTTGTCTAGAGTACCTCTCTTGAATCCATTCTGTAGTAGGTAGGAAGACAGAGTGTCATACCATGCTCTAGGAGCTTGGTGTAGCCCATAAAGTGCTTTGTCTAACTTGTAAACATTGTTAGGATACTTATGGTCTTCAAACCCAGGTGGTTGACACACATATACCTTTTCATCAATTGTACCATATCAGAATGCAGATTTCACATCCATTTCATACACCTTGAACCCGTTGTAGCTTGCATAGGCTAGGAACAATCTGATGGCTTCAATCCTTACTACTGGAGCAAAGACATCATCATAATCTATTCCTTCTTTTTGAGTGTAACCTTGAGCTACTAGCCTTGCTTTGTTTTTTTTATCACTACACCTCTTTCATCCTTTTAGTTCTTGAAAACCCATCTTGTACCAATTGCCCTCTTTCCTTTAGGCAAATCAACCAGTTTCCACACATTCTGAATCTTGAATTGCAATAGTTCTTCTAGCATGGCTTCAATCCAAGATGGATCCTTCAAAGCCTCAGATGCCTTCTTTGGTTCTAGTTGTGACATAAAGCATGCATGTTCAAAAGCAGCTAGACTGAACTCAGGAACTGCTTCATCAGAATCAGCTGATTCCTTGTGGATCACATTCCTTGTCTGCATAGGTGTGCGTGGATCTCCCATGATCTGGTTGAAAGGATGATATCTGTGAACTCTGAGTGTAGGTTCACATTCTATCGGAAGTTGAGCTCCCCAGATTGGTGTCATCACCTTCTGCACTTGGTGATTATGCTTCAGTAAGAGGTTGATCTGAAGTAGGAACTGATTCCCTATTAGATGGAGCTGTCACTTCAGGACTTGTGAGTGGAATCTCAAACTCTGTACCTCAGTCTAATTGGTCAGTCAGGACTCTAGGTGGATCACACGAAAGAAGTGGTAGAATGGTGTACTCATCCCATCTACCAGAATCTTTAACAGTCTAATCTTTTGTACTGGCAGCATGAGAATTTACACTATCAGGATGAGAATTTGTGTTTCCAGTTTGATCATTGTGTCCAACTGTTCCTGCAGAAAACTCATCAAAACTTAGAGATTTTGTTAGTGAATCTAAGTCAAATAAGCAATCAGGACCAGTGCCTTTGATATTTGCAGTATTTTCATTAAACTCAATGTTTGCACTCTCTTCAATGACTTTAGATACACTGTTATAAACTCTATAGGCTTTGCTCTGTGTGGAGTAGCCTACAAAGAATCCTTCTTCAGCCTTTCTCTCAAACTTATTGAAGTTAGTTTTAGTATGCAGGATAGTGCATGAACAACCAAATGGTTTTAGGAAGGCCACTAGGGGAATCTTATGATGGAACAACTCATATGGAGTTTTCCCTTGTGACTGAACTACTTGGACCCTATCCTCCTTTGGAATTTCCACCAAATGCAACCTATCCTCCATCAAAGCTTTTGAATTTTGACAGGCACTTAGAATTGCCTGTCATGTGCCTAGAGCAGCCACTGTCCACATGCCATCTTGTCTTATGTTGGTTCCGGTGGTTGCCCTGCACAGGAAAAAAGCTTAGTTAGTAGTGGAGTAAACCCAAACCAAGTTGGTTTTGGGTTGTCCTTGTGCATTAACATAACTAAATACTGTTTGTGACTTTTTAAAGTTAGTGAGATCCACTAGTGAAATCTGTGCTGAGTATTTAGTTATGACATGGGGTGTCCAGGTGTTCTTTCCAACTTTTTCTTTAACAGTCTCAAATGATCCACTACCAGTTCCAGTATTTGTCTTAGCAGTTTGAACTGGATGTTGAGTGCCAACAACTTCAGATTTTGCACTGCCAGTTCCAACTTTTGACTTAACAGTTCCATCTATTGTATTAGCAGTTTGAATTGTGTTTTTGCCTTTGACACACCATTCATGTTTCACACTCAATTTAGATTTCATTAAAGCTTGTTTGTTGTGTACAGGCTGCTTTTTATTGACTTTTATGAACCTGTGATCAACTGTGTTCTTTGGAACTTGGGTGACAGGGTTTGAGGCTTTTGAAGCTTTTGGTTTTTGTGAAACAACATGTTTTTGAAACACAGTATGTCTTTCAACATCTGGTTTATATAAACAGTGCTTGGCCAGATGGTTTTTCCTGCCACAGTGAAAACATTTTTTGATTGTTTTGATTGGGGAACCAGTTTTGTGTGACCATAACTGATTCTTGTTCCTTTGATTTCCCCTCACCTGCTGCTGTGTGGGAAACTTTTGTACACCATGTTTTTGGCATGTGCATACTGGAACATTTTTATCCTTTTTATCTGTCTTGGAAGAAGATGCAACATTACTGTTAGAAGGTACAAAAACATGTGTAGCGTGGTTGGGTTCACTCAACTTCTCTTTTCCTTTCAAACTGTTGGTTTCTTTCCTCAGACTGCTGGTTCTAATAGGGTTAGAAACATGAGGTGCTATAGGTTCACTCATGGTTTTGGAATCACTCTCTGCCTTCACACTTTTACTACCTTCATTAGTATTCAGTTCTTCTTTCAGCTCAGGCTTATCCTCAAGGATAGGATCTACAGTCTTCATCTTCTCATCTAAGGGTTCATTCACAAGCCTATCAGCAACTTTACTCATAGGATGAATGTATTTGTTATTATAAGGAGGTGGGGTAGCATTGTATCCTATTCCTTCCTTGGGAGATTTTACGCTATCTTTGAATTGGACTGTCATTAGGTGTTCTAGCTTTTGATTGGCCAACTTGAAGCTACCCAAATCTATGTTTATAGACTCTACTTTCTTGTGAGCTTCTAGCACCTTTTGTTCAGCCTCTTCAAGTTTCTTATTAAGGGTCTGTATTTTCTCTTCAAGTTCTTTTTTCTCCCACTCATGATATGTTCTATCATGTCCCATCTGAATCTCATTGTCCTTATAGTCATTGATATGTTTATCAAAATCCTCTATTGCCTGCATATACTCATACCTCCTCGCTTCCATCTTAGCTAGAGTTTTACACATGCTTTCATTATGATCTCTGTACTTTTTAACCATATTTTTGCATGCTTGGGAGCAGAGTTTAGTGTTTACCTCAGATGGTAGTTCAGTGGAAGCTTCTGCCATAAGAGCTTGATTCTGAAACTCCTCTTCTATTTGGTCACTCTAGTCAAAAATAGTGTCTTCTTGTGAAACAAGAGCCTGTGAAGATTGTGTTTGACTGTTCTGTTGGGATCTTGGTGGCTGCAGACTTTGTGATCTACATTCTCTAGCAATGTGTCCAAGTTTGTGACACTTGAAGCACTCCACCTTTGATTTGTCAAATGCTGGCTTGCCTTCTGTAATGGTCTGAAAGTTTGTTCTGCCAGTCCTTTTAAGAAACCTCTTAGCCCTCATAGTCAACATGGCATGTTGCCACTTTAAGTCCATCTCTTCTAGATCATCTGGATGGATTTGTTCCAGATCTTCAGAATTAAGAGCAAATAGTCCATCACTTGCAACAAATGCCTCATAATGAACCTCAGAAGTGTTGCCATCAGTCCCTGAAAAAGAAACACAACAGTTTGATTTATCATTAGGTGCATATGATAGCAGAGCAGTGTTTTGATTTTAAGAAAAGAGTTTCTTTTTATTTTCAATTTCAGACTCAAACACTCTCAAGCTGTTGTAGAGATCATCCAACTCTATTTCATCTAGAGTGTCCTTTGTTCTCCATTGTGCAACATATATTGCCCATTCTTCACCATGAGATCTGAGGAACTTTCTGTTTACCTCATCTTGATCCAGGCTAACTTTAGCACTCTCCAATTCTCCTATCAGCTTATTGAACCTATCAAAGATTTGAGTAAGGTTTTCATTCTTTCCACCAGAAAAATTTCATACTACTGTTTTAAAAGATCCTTTTGGTTTCTTTTTTGTGCTAGCATTGCCAGCAAATCTTTTCTCTAAAGCAAGCCATAGAGAATGAGCAGTATAAAATTTTTTAAACTGATGTTGATAAGCATTAGGAATGGCTATTTGTAAAATAGTGAGAGCTTTGACTTCATTCATTCTAGTCTTTCTCTCAATCTCAGTTTTTGGAGGTGTTCTTTTTGGTTTGCCTTTAGCATCCAGTTCAGGATCAACTGCAGGAGGATTTTCAACAGCTTCCCATTGGGCATAATCAATGAATTGAATGTCACTACAAGAAAATGGGGTTTTTGGCACAAATGTTTCTGGCAAGGCAAATAAACAGTGCCAAATACTAGTATTTAGCACACATTTGACTAAAGTGCCAATTAACTATGTATTTGGCACCGATTAAAAATTTCTCATCCAAATATGATGCATTTGGAACAGTTTTGCGTTAACGGACTCAAATGACCTAATTTTTTAAGACAATTTTCCATTCCGTGATAAATACATTGTGCAAATTACTTTCCCCCCATAATTTTTATTTGCCTCCATCTCAATAAAATTGATTTTAATTTCTTAAAAATCAAAACCTACTTCTCGTTCCTTTCTTCCTCTCTACGGCCGGTCGTTCCTCTCTTCCTGTACATCGATCGATCTTTCCTCACCATGCCATCGTAAACCTTCTTCTCGTTCCCCCCAACCCATCGTAAACCCTTTATTCTCTTCCTCTGTACATCGATGTGTGGTGCGATATCAAGTTTCCGACTGATACAGCTGTAATCAGTTCTTCCTTTCTCCCGATTCGGTTAGTAGTTTCAGGTTATACTCCTTAATCGATTTGTGGTTATTATGGTAATGTATATTGTTTTTTTTTCTTGCTTTGTAACCCCTAATTGAAGTGTTAACGATTATTGGTGGATACTGGATTGAAATCATGTTCTTTGATGATAGAGTGCCTTAATTATGGGTTAATATTTACGTTTTTTGCTTCTTGAATTCGTGCAGACTGCTGCTACTTTGTTGGTCTTTGAAATTTTATAGCCTACTGCTACTTTGTTCCTCCTTGATTTAGTTGGTAAGTATCACTTTTTCCCCTTGAAATTTTGCAAACTCTGCTTCTGGAATTAGTATTCTGTCTTCTGGAATTAGTTGTTAGTTTGAATTTAGTATGTAAATTGTTAAGCCTTGTGTAGATTAGAGATCGATAATATTTTGAGTTACATAACAAAAGCTCTGATTTTAGATCGAGCTTTTGCCCAAATAATGCAGAGTTTGAGGAAACAGATTAAACTATAAGTCTGGTACAGAGAAAGGATAGCAGATTTTATCATTGATTGTTTTTAAAAAATCAAGGAGTAGGAATGAGAAGACATTTTCTTTCCATCTTTTCCATTCTTCTCGTATACTTGTGTCTAATTTTTGAAGTCTTTGAGCTTATAAACTATTCCAGAAAAATCATGGCTATAATGAGTATAAAAACAATTATAAGTTGGACTTTACCTTGGTATTCTTGTGGGTTTGATGCTTGAAGACTTGTTTGATGATTCCTTTACATGTATAGCTTCCTCTTACATTGATGATTGTTTGAGAACTAGAGAGATTTATTTGATTAAGAATTTTTCTCTATAGGGATGGATACAAGTTGGATGTATTTGAAGGATAGAACATTATCTCAATTTTGGGAAGGTGTTAAGTTTTTTTTGGATTCAATATATTCGGATGTAGGGCCAAGTGGGTGTAAAAAATGTCCATGTGCTAGGTGTTACGGGCGTTTTTTTTCGTAAAAGAAATCATGTCTTGGATGACCTTATTGTTAACGGTTTTATGGAAAATTACTTGCCATGGTCACTTATGCATACTTATGACACTCCTCATTATGATACCGACCACCAAGAGGATGTCACAAGAAATTTGGAGAGTGATGACATTGTTGGCATGGTGTATGATGCAACGGGAATTGCAAATTTAGGTAAATCTTCGGATGTGAATGTTGAAATGATAGATGATGATACGTCAAAAATCTTCAAGATGCTACAGGATGGACAAAGGCCTTTATTTAAAGGTTGTAAAAGATTCACATCACTTTCATTCATTACTCGACTTTTGCACATCAAAGTACTAGGTGGGTGGTCAAATAAGTCATGCACATTGGCCATGGAATTAATTTGTGAGGCACTTGAAGAAACAGGGGACGTTGTAATGCCCAAGTCTTACTATGAAGCCAATAAGATAGTATCTGAGTTGGGCTTTTCTTTTGAGACATGGGATGCATGCCCAAATGATTGTATGTTGTTTCGTGGAGATGATAAATCTCTTGACAATTGTAGTATCTGAGGAACTTCTAGGTATAAAAAGTTTAGTGGAGACAAGGCAAATGATGATCAGTGTATGGTTTTGAAGAAAAGAATTGGCGCTAAACAAGTACGTTACTTTCCACTAAAGCCAAGGTTGAAAAGGTTGTTCATGTCACCTTACACTTCATCTCAGATGACATGGCATTCAAAGGAGCGAGTTGATGATGGTGTGCTGAGACATCCAGCAAACAGTCCAACATGGAAAACATTTGATAACTTTATCCATCTTTTGGTTAATTATGAAAGTCGTAATGTGAGACTTGGGTTAGCCTCCGATGGATTTAATCCATTAGGACCATGACTATTTCTCATAGTACGTGGCCTGTTGTTTTGATTCCATACAACCTACCGCCATGGTTGTGTATGAAACAACCCTCGTTCATTCTTTCTATTCTTATTGATGGTCCAAAAGCTTCTGGTGACAAGATTGATGTGTATTTGCAACCGTTAGTTGATGAGCTAAAAGAGTTATGGCATGATGGTGTCAATACATATGATGCATCAACAAAGGGTATGTTTAAGTTACATGCTGCACTCTTATGGACGTTCAATAATTTCCCTGCCTATGCTAAGTTGTCTGGTTGGAGCACACAAGGAAAATTCGCTTGTCCTTCATGTAACAAAAAAACTAGATTTTTTCGACTAAAGCATTGTCGAAAGTTTTGTTATTTGGGACACCGAAGATGGCTAAAAGAAAGTCATAAATTACGAAGAGATAAAGCTTCTTTTCATGGCGAACCAGAATGGGATCCCAAGCCAAAAATATTATCAGTTACCGAAGTACTTGAACAACTAAAGGATGTAGAAACAGTATATAAAAGAGAAGATGTTGCAAAAAAGAGGAAAAGGGAAGATTTTCAAAGGGAGAAAGAAAAGGAGAGAAAGGCTGCCATAAGAAGACTAAAAAAGAAAGATACAGAGAAAAGGAAAGGAAAGGGAAAGAGAAACATGAATGACAAAGGTAAGGTAACAAATGAGGATGAAATAGAGGGTAATGAACATCAGAGAGGAGATAACTGGAAGAAAAAGAGTATTTTCTTTGAATTGCCTTATTGGGATTTTTTACTCATACGTCACAATCTTGATGTCATGCATATAGAAAAAAAGTGTGTGTGATAATGTATTGTGTACTCTCTTAGGCATTGCTGGAAAAACAAAAGATACCCTGAATGCTCGACTTGATTTAAAGGAATGAAAAAGTAGAGCTCCATTGCATCCTCAAGAAACTACTTCTGGTAAGATGTTACTACCCCCAGCTTGCTTTACATTGGGAAAAACAGAGAAAGATCTCTTTTTGAAGGTGTTAAAGGATCTAAAGGTACCTGATGGATATGCTTCTAATATTTCACGATGTGTCCATCTTAAAGTGCATAGAATTTGGGGCTTAAATAGCCATGACAATCATATTATCTTGCAACAATTGCTACCCTTAGCTATTCGGAGAGTTTTGCCTAAACATGTTGTCGAAGCATTGATTGAGTTATCAAATTTTTTCAGAATATTGTGCTCAAAAGTTAACTCAAAAGCAGATTTAGAAAATCTTCAAGATCGTATTGCACTTACACTTTGCCATCTTGAAAAGATTTTTCCACCATCCTTCTTTGATATAATGGAATACTTGCCTATTCACCTAGCTGAAGAGGCATTACTTGCTGGGCCGGTACATTATCGGTGGATGTATCCTATTGAGAGGTACTTTTGAATGCTATAACAATTAAAACAATATATTTTATAGCATATATGTAACTATACATTTGTTTTCCTTAGGTACTTGTTAACACTAAAGATGTATGTACGCAATCGAGCACGTCCAGAAGGGTCTATTGCTAAAGGGGCCTTAATGGAAGAGTGCATGACATTCTGTGCAAGATATCTAAAGGACATTGAAACTAAGTCTACACGTCCCGATCGAAATGATAATGGCGAAGATAACACGGGTTCTCATTTTGGACAAGAAACACCTTTTCTTCTTGATCGTGTGTCTATGGAGCAAGCACATCGTTACATATTAGCAAGTAGTGATGTTGTTAAGCCATACGGAGAGTATGTTAAGTATTTCCATAAGAGCAATAATTTTTTTTATTTATTAGTAATAGATCAATTAAAATGTTCTTTCTATTTTAGGAGACACTTTCGGTCCCTCCAAAAGTTAGTCCCTCGTGAACGTCAACGTGTTCACAATAAGGAGTTCCCATCTTGGTTTAAAACTCAGGTATTAGTTAAATATTAATATAAGTGTCATTTTAAACCTTAACAACCAAAAACGTTAACCTATTTTGTTTTATATAGGTATTAGAAGAAGATGCAAAAAACCAAGATTTATCAACTGAAGTGAAGGATATGTCATTGGGCTTGACAAATTTGGCTAAAAGATACAATACATCATTAATGGATTTAGATTTAGAACAAAGAGAAATGATAATAGTAGAGCCACACCAAATAGTGGGGTCGTTGTGACTGCTGGCACAACAAGTTATTCGAGTAGAAAGGATAAAAATCCTGTGTCTGGGGACTTAAATTTTTATGGGGAGTTGACAGAAATCATTGAAGTGCGCTATACTTATGAAACAAAATTTGTCTTGATCAAGTGCAATTGGGTAGACAATAGGACAGGGATCCAAGTTGATAATTTTGGTATTACATTGGTTAATTTTAATCATTTGTTATACAAAGAGAATAAGCCAACTGATGAACCTTTTATCTTAGCGTCCGAAGCTGAGCAAGCTATGTATATTGAAGACCCTATTGACTGTCAATGGAAAGTTGCCATCAAGATGACTAGTCGGGATACATTTGACATGGGTGAGGATTCTAATGTAACAATTGTAGTGACTCAGGCCCAACCTTACAGTTCTCAACAATTAGATGAAAGAAGAAGTGTTCAAGAGGGAGAAACAATGAGGGTGAGGCATGGTGTCGAAGGTACGTTGATTGAAAGGAGGGTTTCGCAGCCTATAGTAAAGAATCAATGTGAAAGTAGTTCACGTCATGAACCCGAGACTGACTCTGACGAAGAAAGGGAGGATGAAGAGGTTGATGATTCGGATGACTTTGAAGAAGAAGAATTTGATGATATGATAGATGACACATCTGAAGATATGGATGAAGATGCTTTTGCTAACTTGAGTGACGATGAATCTGATGATATATGATTATTTTAACCAATCATTTTTATTAACCTTGCATTGTTGTGCTAGTAAAGACATCGAACGTTTTCATTTTTTAGTTTGTCTTTTTAGTCATTAATGCTTTATTGTTATTAATAGTGAATGTAGAGCTTTCTTAGTAGTATATTTTGAAATGAAATAAAGTTTCTATTTATTGAATCAATAAACTTGTATTATTGCTTGGTTGACTTATACTATTAGTGTCTCTTGTTCAATTTGTTAAGTTACTTATGCAATCTGCAGATTTACCATGGCAGCTAAAAAGAGACGAAGAAGATATACATTCATGTCCGAAATGCCAAGGGCCACCCAAGGAAATAGTCAAACCCAAGAGGAGGACGTCGAGCCCTCCATCCAGTCTCCTCTTCAACAAAACACTCAGCCATCAGCCCAACTAGAGACGGTACAATCACAAGTCAATTTCGTTCAACAAAGCAGTCAGCCACCATCTCAGCTTGATATGGGAGAATCACAAATTAGATCTGATAACACTCCTTTGGCATCAAGTGGATCGGGTAAAATTCATATTCTATTATATACCTTAATCTATATGTTTTTGGACAGCAACACTCAGAGACTAACAAGTCCCAGAGTCCCTTATGTACATTAGCCTCAAATACACATACCTACACTAGTCAAAGACTTAAAATATGTATACATATATGTTATTTTTCTTCCTGGTTTGTTGTCACAACAGCCCCACTCCGAGACTTAAAAAATTGTAAATATTTATTTAACTGTTCTATTTTATCAAGGGTAGTTTTGGTTTAACCTTGATGTATGCTAATCATGATTGTATATTATTCTAGGTACAATGTCCTTCTGACCAAAGTTAAGGTAAGTGTTAATACAATGTGAGTGTAAAAATTGGCAGTTAAGTATATTTGCTCTTTATCAAGGATATTACACTACCTATTACATTTTGCTTTGCTTTTTTTTTTTAATTCAATTTCTTAATTTTAGTTCATAATAACTAATGCATGTCATGTTTTTATATCATGTAGGATATGAAACTGGGAGCGAAATGGACTTGATTAGCTTTCGAAGACTACATATTGTCGTTACTTAATGTAGTTTCTCGTCATGAGATTTCAATGTTAACTCAATTTTACAGTTTTCAAAACATTTTTTTATTAACGTGTTATATATTTATTTAGCTTTATCAGACTAAAGTTTGGGGTATTGACTTGAGTTTTTGCGTGAATTATACAAGTTGAATTGTGATTTATAGTTGTAATTAATTTGTTCTTTCACTTTATAGTTTGATAATCACATTAAGCGATTAGATTAGTGTTACTATGACAATACCAATAATACCAAAGCAATGTTTTACAACATGGTGCCAATTGTTTTTGGAATGGAGAATATATTCAATTAAAACGGTAAATAAAATGGTTCCAAATATTTATTTGGCTAGGTAATAAACCGACCCAAATAGTTTTTTGTGATGACTCGTAAAACAGTGCCAAATATGTTTGGCAAGGGGGATACAGTCCCAAAAAAGTATTTGTGACTGCTGATCGACCGGTTCCAAATGAGTATTTGGCAAGGGGACATACTGTGCCAAATACTTATTTGGAACACTTGTTCACCATCCGTACCAAATACACAAATAATGGCACAAAACCATACATCCGTCCCAATGTCTGTGCCAAAAAGTATTTGAGACCGTTATTTTGGGAACCAAATGTATTTGGCACCCTCGTATTTAGGACTACCCAAAAACCGTGCCAACTCCGTGCCAAAGGTATTTGGCACGGTTTTAGAGGTATTGGGCATGATTTTAAGCCCTCTCAAAAACCATGTTTCCTTGTAGTGTGTGTTGTTGAATCCTGAGTTTCCACATCTCGAACTCGGTGTGTTTGAGCATAGGCACTTTAAGTCCTTGCCCAGATCCTCTACTGCTGCCATCAAACTCCATTGCAGAAAAAGATTCAAATATTCAAAGATGAAAGTTTCTGATTTTGAAAACAAAGAATAAAAACGAAACAGAACCAAGGCTCTGATACCACTTCAAGATCAAAATCACCTAATATTAACTGGTTTGAATAAATCAGAGTTAAACCACTAACCTTCTTTTGAATCAAAATCCAATTAAGAAGTTTGCGGAATAACACTTAATTGTTTTAAGAAAACTTTCAGATCAATAAAGAACAGACAATCAAATACACACAATTAATATCAAAACCTTTTATATCACCAAACTATGATTACAATCACCTCTAATCCATTTGATTAGACGAAGAACACAAACTGTTCTTAGGGTTTTTCAACCTTAGAGGCTTTAGAAACTAAATCAGAATGCAATTACAATTTGAATTCTTGGGCACCGAGATTACATGAGAAAGACCTAGTCTATCTCTATTTATAGCATTCTGATTTGTTTCCTTGATGAACTGTGATTTCTTTGGAGTGGATATCTTTTGAAGATCTTCAAATCTTGAAATCGTTATCACTTCCTGATTTATAGCACTTTCTGTTATTTGATTGTTGAGCAGCCTGAACTTTTGAACTAGCAGCTCGAGTTTCTTGAACTAGTAGCTCGAACTTTGTAATTACACAGAATTACTACTAACAGTTTGAGAAATCCTAATTAACAGTTTAACATACTTAGATTATTTCCCAACAACCTTCATCCCCCAAATATCTAGCCTAGAAGAATCAGCTGTCTGTGCTGACCAACAAAGTTGGTTATTTGGAACATTCTATGACCTCCCTCCCTTTTATTATTTCAGACTTTGTGTCTGCTCAACTTTAGAGGTTTCTTGATTCGTTCAGGACATCTTTTCCCTCCCCTACTCCCCAAGCTGATCATTCCTCTCAGCTGCTTGCACTCACTGCACAGCTATAACAACTATCCTTATCCCTCTCTTCAATTCTTTCTCACCAACAGGACTCCGTGTTCACCCTGTCGGCTGTTTCCCAACAACTGTCATCCCTTGCTGAAACCTGCTCAACCACTCTACCAACCACTTTGGCCAGCCTAAATACCTTAGTGGTATCTCCGTCCAATTTTGTGTCCTCCAACTTTGATGATATGCAAGATTCCCTTGAACTGACTCTTGCACATCTTCAAAGTTTGGTGTTCACAGAATCTGACAGGACTGCTATCTCCCAGCTGTCCTCCCTTGCAATCTCTCATTCTTCTTCTCTTAACACCTGTGTTACCCAGTTAGCAGAAGTTAAGGACAACTTGGCTTTCTTAGTGCATAGCCTTGTTCGTTCCAAACCTGTTCCCAAAACTGCTGCTGTCCCGCCTGTTGGATCCGTTCCTTCAGGCAGAATTGTTGTTGAAGGCTCTGTGCCACCTCCTTCAAAGGGGGAGAAGATATTTGCCTCGAAGACCAAGTCTAATGGGAGAAATCTTCTTCTCCCTCTAAGGAGAAATCCGCTTCAGTGGGACAAGCAACAGGTTTCTCCCAAACTGGCCCTACTGCAGGTTTGTCCAAAGTCTGAAACTGCTCAGCCTACTCATGATGGATCTCCAAGCCCTGAACCATCTAAGGGGGAGGAATCCATTCCTGAGGACAGGCCTAGCAGAAAGAAGCACATAATTTTGGGATAGATTGAGGAAGAAGAATAGGAGGAAATGGAAGCTGCTCAGACTAAAGTAGCAAAGGGTAAAAAAGGCCTCTGTGGACATTGACTATCTCAAAGCTTCTCAGCTCAAATTTGACAAGTCTCAAGCCAAAGAAATGGGAATTTCACTAGAGACTTATTATTCATTCAAAGAAGAGAAGCTTGAGATTCTTGAAAGATAGAAGAAGGAAGAAGCCTCTGCCAAAGCTGCCAAAGCCATTGCATGAAGGAGGCAAGAAAAGTTAAAATGCCCTCCTTGGATATTCAAAGGAAATTGTTAGAGGATGCAAAAGAGTCAGTGACTTATAAAGAGGGAGAGAAGGAAAAGAGTTCACATGTCTTAGTGACCAAGTCAAATCTTGTATCCTCCTCAGTAAAAGCCCAAGTACACTTTGATAATGTGGCAAGAAAGAAATTTTTTGATGTTGCCAACAAAAGATTTGCCAATGAGACCATTATCAAAGCTGTCTCAATCTCAAGGAAAGGTAAACAATCTAAGCATCAGATAACTAGGGTAGGTGCTAATCGTCCAGAACTGGAAGCTTATGAGTCTACTGATGTTGCTTGCATGGGGTACAGAGAATGGGTTGAGCTGGCTGTTGCCCTGAGCAGATCGAATCTGAAACTGCTTAAACTATCAGGGCATATGTCAAAATGCTGATGGAGAAAGTTAAAAAACCTGGGTTTGATCCCTGAAGAAAAAATCAAGGGTACCTCAGTGGTAGAACCCAAGATTAGGCCCAGGAGAAAAAGAAAGGTTACAGAGCATGAAGAGCTCCTCAAGATGATCGAACAAGCATGCATGCTGTTGAAATCAAAGGGGTAAATCACAGTTTGCCAAGGGGAGTTGAACCTGAGGAAGGCAAACTCATAGAAGAGCTTGAGCTAGGGGTGTTCTTTGTAGACCCCTTAACAAAGAAAATGTGTTTCCAGAGGGCATCTGATCTTCATAAGGTTGGTCTCAAGCAGATCATAACCTTTAGACTCTCCAACACTTTTGGACAATCCTCAAAATGGAGAGTAGCCATATGGGAATAACTTAAAGGCTTCTATGAAAGAGGAGAACTTTAACACCCTGACTTCATGTTTCTTAGACATGAAGTAGAAGAAATTGAGGAGACTATGGAGCATTTCGAACATCTGTTTGAAGACAGGCCACAACTTGAAGGTCCATCTACTGCTAAGTAGATGAAGAATGGAAGCTGTCCATAAGTTGGACAGGCTTCCCATACTTGCTCCCAACATCAACAGTCCAACTTGTTGAAAGTTTCCTTGTACATATGTTGAACTTTATTACATTAGTTGTCATCTATCTTATTACATTAGTCGTAATTTACTTTAGTACATCAGTTGTGCTTGTGTAAAACATGTGTTGTTTGTATCAATATCATTATGTATAAACTGATCTTTTATTTTACTTCAATGTTGTAATTTAATTTCAGCAAATGTAATGTAAAAGTATATAATGACAATTGATAGACTAGCTTAGACTGATTATTGCAAATAGGGGGAGATTGTTATGCACAAAAAGGTCTCAGTCAAACCTGTTATACATCTTAGGGGGGAGATTATTAATCAAACCTGTTTGATACACTTGAAGGTATAATTTAAGGACTCCCAATGTCTTATTGAAACCTGAAAAATGATTTGCAATATAAGTCAAAGCTGCTTACCCTATATCATTTGTTGCAACTAAGGCAGATTGTTCAAGCTGTTCTATTCTTTTGAACATGCTGGACATAAACTGTCCACGCTGCTGTGAGCAGCTTGGACCAAAACTAAGTGTTCTATTTTTTGTGAACAAAACATGTTCTTTGTGAACAGGCTATACACTTTATGGAATATGTTTCCATGTCATCATGTATTGTCTTGGACGAAAAGACCAGTTTGCAAGTCGAAGACAAAGTGGAAAATCAGAAGCTGCTTACACTGCCTAAGCTGTTCTGATACATGAAGACAAAATAGATATTTGAAATGGGTGACAGACCATTTCATATATCAAAATGGCTATACAAGAAGAGGAAATGATTAAAGTTAACATTCCTCTTTAAGGTAAAACATTCTGCAAAATAGACAAAAAGAAAAGACAAAGATTCTGCAATGTAGGGACAAATGTTTTTTTGTCAGAACGTGCATAAAAATAGTTTTGTCTTCTTGGAGAGACTCTCCACTATCTCTGCATCCAATGAGGAAGTTTCTCCAATATTCTCTGTGAGAGTATAAAAGGAAGCTTCTAAGGAATGTGAGACAACCTAGAGTGAGATATTCAGAACGTGTGAAGAAGTTTGTTTTCATGCATGAAAGTCTGCTTAGAATAAACAGTTGAGTGTGTCCAAACTGTTCTTGTTTAAGCTGTCCGTCTGTCTTGGAAAAACAGTGAGTCCATCTTAGTGAGTGAATTCATTGTAACTGGTTTGAGTGTGTCTTAGATTATTAGTCTATCTGTTGTATCTGTCATCTCAGCTTGAACCTTTCCGCAGTTCAAGCTTGTTTGTAATTAACACTTGATGATAATATACATACAAACATTGAGAAAGTGTGTTGAAATTTAAATAGCTGTATTCACCCCCCTACAACCTTTTGGGACCTCCACATATTCAGTCCTAGAAAATTTTTCTCTGTTTCATGAAAACTGGAAAATTATATTTTTGGATATTCCACAAAAATCATGACATATTCAGTCCTAGCTAGAAGTTTTTGATTTTCAGTTATTTTCTGATTGGCATCATTACAATGACACTTTTCTTGGTTGATATATATTGATGCAAATATTATTGCCTCAGGTACTCGGTAGATTTCGGTATGTTCAACTTCTGTATTGCTGACTCAGAAACTGAATGGAGAGAGTGGATTGAGCAGTTTATTTTTATTGCTCATTGTGTATTGGGTTACTCTACGTCATTGTTTTATTATCTTCAGGGGTCATATGTCGAACCAATGGTAAGGGAGAGCATTGAGAACCTGTGGTGAAAGTACAACGTTATTATAGCCATCTTTGGTCACGCACACAATTATGAAAGAGCATGTCCTATGTACCAGGTATTTATCTCTGAATACAAGGTTAAATCCACCAAGGACCATTATATAAAGGTTTAAACTTTTAATGAATACCATCACTCAACTTCCCAAATTTTGCTAGAACAGTAATACATTTTGAACCATTTGAGGGAGAAAACTCTGTAATCCAATGAAAACCAAAAAATATATGATATATTTGATAAATCAAACTTTAGAGTATTAACATTATTTAATTTTAAGAAATCTGGTGTACATCAATTAATGCTTTATGTATAATGTATTTAGGATTCTATATTAAACATGACAGTATGTTACAAGCAAAATGTGGTGGTAGGGTGGTTGGAGGGAGGTGAGATTAAGTTTAAAAGTTGTAGTCAAAGTCTTCATTCATGTACAATAGGTTTTACGTGTAATTAATGTAGTGTCTTCAGGTTTGGTTTATTATAATTAATAAAAGAAATTTTCAGTTAGTCTTTCTCATTGGGTACTTTTGCTCCTTAGATATCCCCAAAAGAGCATTGTTATATACGTGTTTCATATATTCCTACCTTGACTTGAATCCATGTAATATGGTAAAAGTTTTATAGTTGGGTTCGAATTCAACACTTGGATGTTAGCAAAACGAAATACCATGGCAAGTTAATCTCACAATGTGTAGAAGCCAAAAGTCCTAAACGAGTGTGGTTTCTTGGGTCTTTAAAAGAAGTTCAAAATATTTGGAGACAAATTCATCTGAATTTCTAAAAATGATTTGAGCAATATTGTTTGTTTAAATAGTTTCAGTGTTGACTGTCATATGCTCATTGTTAGTGCATGTTAGGAAGAGTAGCATTTTGACTGATGACTAAGTTTTATCTTCAAAATTATGATCAAGTCTTCATATTTTCAAAAATATTTCAACTTAACGTGTTGATCGGTTTGACCTTGAAAGTCAAAGATGAGCATTTTTTGTTATTTCTTTTTTGAAATAACAAGTATTCAGTTTTGAACAAGGCGAGTCTAATGATCTCAACTGATTTTTTGCAATTCTATTTTCTTTCGTCCAGAGTAATTGCACAAGCAATGAGAAGCACAATGACATGGGGATCTTGGATGGGACGATTCATGTGGTTGCTGGAGGTGTTGATTTCAAACAGGTGAATATCATACATGGAGTGTTTTCAGAGATTATGATTATAGGTTTCTAAAACTTACAACATTTGACCATTCGAAGGTTTTATTCGAGTACAAGAAGAGACGAGATGGGAAAGTGTATGATTCCTTCAAAATTTCTAGAGGATCATAAAGACATTTTAGTGTGCATGATGGTAATGATCCCCCCCCCCCCCCCCTTTTTTTTTTAGATAAGAGCAATGGTTATAGTTGTAGCCAAAATTTTTATTAACCCATTTTTGTAGATGGTTTGTTGGTTAATAGTTATAGTCGAGTTAAGAATTTTTTACTTTTAGCTAAATTGTTAGTGAAAGCCGGTAAATTATAGTTGTAGCCAAATTTTAATTATGTTTATCAGAAAGCATAAGTAATATCTGAAGAAAATATAAGTTCTTTGTCTATATGAGGACGCCATTTATCTATGAATCCAAGCTTCTTTCCCTTCGTCTTTAGAATAATAATATGCAACTCAACAAACATGTTGCCAAATGAAAAATAAAATTCACCACCGCCGCTTTGCGTGAGTACACTACTAGTGTGTGTGTGTGTGTATATATATATATATCTTTCACTCTCCATAATCTAAAGATAATACTTGTTTGTCTTCGTTACGGTTCTAAATACATTGGATATTTGAAGATGTCACGGTTCGATGACTTTGTTGTTGAAAACATGACAGAGTTTACCGCTACTGAGATAGTTTTGTTAATTATATTGTATATATTTGACATTTTTAATTAACTTGTTATTATGAAAAATAGATAATTTCTACTTTTTTTACATTGTTTATCCTGCAAGTTATTTTACAGTTTAAAGACATGAAAAATGGATAGTTTCTATCTAGTCTTTTGACTTGTTGATTTGCTCGTAACATAATAATGACTATTAGCAATGGTGACATTGATAATATAAATAGTCATGTTATTGCCCAAATAACTAAGTTTAGTGACTATGTTTAAAAAATATTATGTATTTGTAGGATTTTGCTACTCTTGAAGAATTAAAAAACTGGGTTAATAATGTTGCAAGATCTGTTGGTAAGGTCATCAAAACAAAACGTTCTAAATTTTCATAAAAATGAATTAAGAAAGATTTTGTTGCGGTGCGATCGTGGTGGTGAATATGAAGATATTGGTTCCACTAGAGATACCACATAAAAAAAATCGGTTTGACATCAACCAAATCACATAAAAGTTGATGTGACAATAGGGGGTGTATGTTTAGTAATGTATGGGTTGATTTGATATCAATCAAATCACATAATTATCAAACAATGATTAATGTAATTACGGAATATTTAATAAATTAATTAGTTGGGGGGGGTGTACGATTAGTAACCAGGAGGGTGTACATTTAACATTGCCCTTAGATAATATTCAGTAATTTATTCACGATTATATATAATATGAACGGAAAATGTAACAACCTCTTTTCACATTGAAATGACACGTCAACATATAATCATAAGTGGTAATATCGCAAACATCTCACAGTACACATGTCACGGAATTAACAGAAATCACTGATAATTAAAAACATTGATACTAGAGTCGTCATAGTATGTCACATGTTGATACGGATTCACATACACATCTGAACGCTAGCTATCATACACATGTTTATCAAATACAACAGTTTCCCAAAAGACGGTATTAACATGTAACATCCTTAAAGCTAAATTATTGTAATTTAGATTAATTAGTTGGATATTTTGTAATTTATATAATTAAGTGGATTATCAAAGATGATTATGTATCCGGATATTTAAAAAGTTGGTTGCTAATTTGAGAAATTAAGAAACTTTAGAATTTAGAATTATGATGATTTATAAAATATTAGTGATGGTAAAATTAAGATGAAAATCAGTGTTTATTGAAATCAGATAGGTAGAGGGGCTAATTGTGCAAATAGCCGAAAGTTATGAAATAAAAGACTCTATGTCTTTTATTTCTTCATTTCATCTTTCATATTCAAGTTCTCTTCCTCTTTCTCTCACTACAATCTGCTGGAATTCAATATTTTGGAATAAATTTGTGGATTTAAAGCTGAATATTATCAAGAATCAAAAGGATTTAAGGTAAGAACAATATTTGTCAACTTGGGGTTTATTTGGAGACTTTAAAATTCAAATTCAGAATCATAAATCTTGAAATTGATGTTGCATGTTTGTTAAATCAGTGGGAAATCGTCAATTGGAGTTCTTAGAAGCTCTAGAAACAAGAATCGTTGTTAAATTCGTCCTAAACGGTAAGAAATCTGAGTTTTTGTGAAGTTTTATGTTCTTGAGAAAATATCCATGTTTTGAATGAATCTGAACTAATTAGTGTGTTTTAGATGGGGAAAATAATGTAGAAACACCCCTATAATGTTTATAAAACATTGGAATTAATTGCATGTTAATAGAAATTGATTTTGGAAATTTTTAGTGAAAATTCGTAAGTCTCGAAGGCACACCTGCATGTCGACTTGACGAGTCACAGGGGGCGACTCGGCGAGTCGCCAAGAACACATGAACAATCTTTTAAAAATTCATAAGTGTTGGATCCGTATTCGGTTGGGACCTGAACTCGGATGAGACCCGTAATTCAGATGGGTCAAATCTCGGGTCAAAGTTATTGGGTTACATCTCGGATACATTCGAAATACGGTTGAGATCAGAAAATCTGACGTCGACTCGGCGAGTCGCGTGGACCGACTCAGCGAGTCGTTCATAGTTTATGCAAATTTCGGATGAGTTTTAAGGAACCCAAATTTATGGTTAATTAATCACACTTTTGGCATATTTTTGGTATTATATTAAGGCATATAATGAAGGGTTATTTGTGAATAATAGCACACTAAATGATGGTTTTAAACATGAGTTTCGGAAGACGGTTCCGAATGTTTTGTCACTTTAATTGTACAAACTCGATTCTCATTTGATAATGAACATATGTATGTTTTACTTATGGAAATGTAACAGGTTCTTTGTGGTATTGTTTAACCCACAGTGGGGTACTTTGCGAATCCATTTCAAAGCCCGAGGAGAAATAAAATAAATTTAACTTAATTAGCGCACCCACTGTGAGTACCTATGATTTCACATGTCTACATTTGTTTTATGTTTGTTGTTGCCTGCTGAGGCATGCTGTTTCATTTCGTTTGGCACTCTACTAACTTGGGTATATGTTGATGCACATTCTTGTTTGTTGCATGTCCGTTTCTTCATTATGCATCTTAATAATGGACCTGCGGGTTGCATCTGTATTCCGATGTTACTGCGCTATATGATCCGGAGCTGATCCCTTCGAGGTTCTGGTAGGCATTAAGTCATCCCCGATGTTATGTTCGACTCAGATGGTTGGTTTTCTTTGTGACCGAGCGTTGTCTCGAAGGGGCTGCGACTCGGGTTTCGTACTTTGTGTACGTAAAGAGTATACGGCATGTGTTGCCGGCGTTACTCTCGGGAGGGCATCATATAGACTTGTAGAATGTGTAAATCTCTTTACTCACTAAGCTTTGCTTACCCCTCAGTTGTTGATATTTTGCAGGAACGTGTAAATCCGCTGCCGGATCATCTAGTTAGGTCACACTTTTGAAGTCCTGGAAGATCCTCTACTACTTTATCGGTAACTGCAAATATGGGGTATTTATTGTAATATTTGGGAGGTTGTAATTTTTCATTGAGTAAGTAGAATTAGACTGGATCCTTATAGTACCGTAGGGTGTTGACAAATGTACTTTAACTATGTATTTTAAGGCTTCCGCAATCTTATTAAGCATTCAGATCATTATGTATTTATTTGTTTGGTGATTAATCCTGGGTGTTATGTAATTGTGGTTAATGTGGCCAGGGAGTCACATCGAATGGTATCAGAGCAGTAGTTTGAGATTCAAGTATCCGTGAGGTCTTGGTCTCAAACATAGGTGATGACATGTAGTGATTATAAGTGATGATCTGAACTAAGATAGGATATGATCTAGTGCTTATAGGAAAGTGACTTTCATACGGGACAACATATGTTGTAGTTAACCATGTGATGGGATCACTAAAAGATTTACATGTTTAAATTTTCAGAATATGTCTGGAGAAGGAATGACGCCTCGAGAGACGAGGGAAATGATGCTCTCAATGATGGCAGAACAAAACAAAATGATTCAAGATCAGTTTCGGGCTGGAGATGAGGTCAAAGCTAAAAGAAAGGAAGATAAGAGAAAAGAAAAGATGGAACATGAAAGAAATTATGTTGTGAATGACATGAACCTTAGAAATAAAGCGGAACGTAAAGACAAGGGCAATGAAAGGATTTATTATGAAACCGGAATTAATGAGAATTATATGAACTATGTAATTAGATCATTCAAAGACTGGAAACCACAGGAATCAGACATATGGATTAGAATTATGGAACAGATGTTTACAGAGATGAATTGTAAGGATGAGTACAAGGTATATTTGGCTAAGGATCAATTAATTGGACAAGCCAAGAAATGGTGGAACTGTTGGGAAAAAGAATTGGGATCAGAGTTGATTATTTCCTTTAGTTGGGAACAATTCAAGTTGTTGTTTAGTAGGCAATATGGTGAGCCTGATATTGTACCTCATGTTGATCATGAAGAAAGAGCTATCGGAAAGATTGCAAATTCTGGAGGAGATGAACTAAATGGACCATATTTGATGTCAAGAACAAATAAACGTGATAGATGTAAAGATGTCGACATTCTAAATAATTTGGACATAAGGATGACAAATGTCCAAGGAAGGCTGATGCTTGTTATAATTGTGGAAAATTGAGCCATTTTAGCAGAACTTGCAGATTTCGACCAAAGAAATAACATGTACTAACATTACATGATGAAACTATGAATGAAAAGTTCAACAAAGGAGATGAGATCTCTGTGACTATTGTTATAACTTTTGAACCTTTAATTACGAAATCAGAAGAGTACTTTAAAGTTTCTATATGTAATATTTCATTGAAATTTTATGATTTTGAAGTTAACATGAACTTGAGAGATATGAAATTTCATTACTAATATAAGAATAATTATGTTTGTGAATGAGAATACTCGAGTATATAAATAGGCATTAGATAAATAGCCAAGATGGATTTTGATGCTTTGAATTGGAAAAGATGCTATAGACTTCTTGGAATTCATGAACGAGTTTAGAAGTTGTAATAAAGTTTAAGTTTGACCATAATGGGTAAAAGAATTGGAAATTAATTGTATTAATACCATATGTGACATGTTCGAGGAATTGATGATAATTAGTTATGGTTATCATAAATCATGTAGCATTAGCTTTTATTAAGAGAAACTGTATGGTACATTGTGTTGTTATTTTAACTTAAAAAGGTTGTAGTTAAGAACAACATGATACGATCTGTTGTGAGAATTTACAATATAATCGGGTTTGAACAGACTGTTTCTTTATTGGTATATATAAATATTATATAAGGAAAACAAATCAAGAAATTATTAGGAAAACATATGAGGGTATGATAATACATGGAAAATACATGTTAATTTTAAAGGAGAATTTGAAATATGCAATGCGAGGTGTGAAGTTAGATATGTACGTGAGCTATAATCAATTGGAAGGGACATATAATAATATATGAGGATAATAATACTTAAGGAAATGGTGATTTGATCAAACATAAAAAGTTTAAAGAGACTTTGGACACTAACGAATTATGCTTATAAAGTATAGAAAAGTCTAATACTACGATCCAGAATCTAAGGAAGACTCGGAGGTGGTCATGAAATCTGTTTGATTCTGGTGTCGACCAATTATTTGTATCTACTGCTTTTGCTCAACAAATGTTGATGCTTTGGTCTAAGTTGTCCATTGTGATTGATGTTGAAACTGCTAAGTAACAAAATAGTTAAAATAGATCATGTGTATCCTGATTGTACTCTAGTAATTGAAGAGGTAGTCTTCAATCTTGACTTGATTCCAATAGAGATCGGTGATTTGATATGATAATTGGAATGAACTGGTTGCGTATATGTGATGAGACCCATGTAGTTTTCAATAAAGGAATAATAAAGATAACTACGTCGGAGGGGCGGGAGATTTGTATATACGGGGATAGGAGAAGCGGGGATCAATGTCTATTGATGATTGTTAGGGCCCGAAAGCTGACTGCTTAGGGTTGTGAGTCTTGTTTGGTATATGCTATTGATGCCAAGACTGAAGAGAAAACTGTGGCCGATGCGCCTGTTGTCCCAAATTTTTCCATATGTGTTCCTGGAAGACTTGTCTGGTGTGCCACCTGAAAGACAAGTGAAATTCTGTGTTGACTTGATCCCTGGAGCTTCTCTAATAGCTTGTTATTCGTACCATCTTGCACCTACCGAAATGTAAGAGATGATGAAGCAACTTCAGGAGTTGTCAGATAAGGGCTTCGTTAGATTGAGTTTTTTGCCATGGGGAGCCCGATATTGTTTATGAAACAAAAGATGTTAGAATGATAATGTGCATAGATTAACGTGATTTGAATAAATTGACTATAACAAATAAGTATCCTCTGCCAGGAATTGATGATTATTGATCAGTTGCAGGGGATTGGTTATTATTCAAAGATTGATTTATGTTCGGGGTATCACTAGTTGAAAATCCGAAAGGAGAAAATACTGAAAACGATTTTCAGGACTAGTTATGAGCACTACGAGTATTTTGTTATGCCATTTGGGATAACCAACGCCCCAGCTGTTATATGGACATTATGAATAGGGATTTGTAGACCGATGTTGGATCAATCGGTAATTATAGTCATTGACAATATTTTGGAGTACTTTAAGTTTAAAGCAGAGCAGGATATACACCTGAGAAAGTTGTTGGAACTATTGAGAATTTGGAAGCCGTCTCACACTGTTACAGAAATAAGAAGTTTTCTACGATTCGTAGATTGTAGACAACTTGATTAATTCGGTATATTTTATGTACCAACTCGAGAAAGTTATTGCTGTAAAGACTTGCACAAATTTGCGTGAGTAAGGAATTTCCTTTAATGGTATTCTAGAATCGATTATATCTGATTAGAAGAGTCGTTTCATTTTCAACTCTTGGTTTGCTGCACAAGTGGGATACCGACCCCCGACAGATGGTCAAAATGAATGGACTATTTTCACATTGGAATATATGATGAGATCATGTATTTTGGATTTAAGTACCAACTGAAAAGATCAATTGTTTTGATGGAAATTTCGTATAACACTAGTTGTCATGTTACAATCAAGAAAACACCGTTTAAAGTTTTGTACGGGAGGAAATGTAGAACCCCTACATGTTGGAAAGAAATTGAAAGGACTCTGATTGCTGAGTCTGTGATATGAAAGAAGAGTTATAATGATGAGAACCTAAACCAATCAACTTTGAGGTAAATGATGGAGTATATTTGTTAGTATCACCGATGAGGAGTGTTACTTGTTTTGAAAAAGGGGCAAGCTAGCACTGAGGTGTGTTGGCTCAATTAGAATAACAGAAAAGTTATGAATCAGTTGTATCATTTGGAATTACCTAAGGAAATATCGATAAAAAAAACACTTGGTGTTTCATGTGGGAAGCTTTATGAAATCTTCACAACCGGTAATGAAGATTGGGCTGATTATTTTGAATTAGGATTCATGAAAGGCTAGTATATGTTAAAGAGCCGGAATGTGTTTTGTACACCAAAGTAAAGAAGTTACGGAGTAAAGAAATTGAAATGGTGCTTGTACGTTGGAAGCATCATAAAGGGGCAAACCATACTTGGGAATCAAAGACAGAGATGCTGAAGAAATATCCGCAACTTTTCGAAGCCAAGTAACTTCGAGGATGAAGTTTGAGCGTTATGGAGCCCATGCTGTAACATCCATAAATCTAAATTATTGTAACTTAGATTAATTAGTTGGATATTTTGTAATTTATATAATTAAGTTGGATTATGAAAGATGATTTTGTATCCAGATATTTAAAAGTTGGTTGCTAATTTGAGAAATTAAGAAACTTTAGAATTTTGAATTATGATGATTTATAAAATATTAGTGATGGTAAAAATAAGATGAAAATCAGTGTTTAATGAAATCAGATAAGTAGAGGGGCTAATTGTGCAAATAGCCGAAAGTTATGAAATAAAAGACTCTGTCTTTTATTTCTTCATTTCATCTTTCATATTCAAGTTCTCTTCCTCTTTCTCTCATTACAATCTGCTGGAATTCGATATTTTGGAATAAATTCGTGGATTTAAAGCTGAATATCATCAAGAATCAAAAGGATTTAAGGTAAGAACAATATTTCTCAACTTGGGGTTTATTTGGAGACTTTAAAATTCAAATTCGGAATCATAAATCTTGAAATTCATGTTGCATGTTTGTTAAATCAGTGGGAAATCGTCAATTGAAGTTCTTAGAAGCTCCAGAAACAAGAATCGTTGTTGAATTCGTCCTCAACGGTAAGAAATCTGAGGTTTTGTGAAGTTTTGTGTTCTTGAGAAAATATCCATATTTTGGATGAATCTGTACTAATTAGTGTGTTTTAGATGGGGAAAATGATGTAGAAACACCTCTATAATGGTTATAAAACATTGGAATTAATGCATGTTACTAGAAATTGATTTTGGAAATTTTTAGTGAAAATACGTAAGTTTCAAAGGCACACCTGCATGTTGACTCGGCGAGTCGCAGGGGGCAACTCGGTGAGTCGCCAAGAACACATAAACAATCTTTTAAAAATTCATAAGTGTTGGATCCGAATTTGGTTGGGACCCGAATCCAGATGGGACCCGAACTCGGATGAGACCCGAAATCCGGATTGGTCAAATCTCGTGTCAAAGTTATTGGGTTACATCTCGGATACATGCGAAATACGGTCGAGATCCGAATTTCTGACGTCGTCTCGGCGAGTCGCATGGACCGACTCAGCGAGTCACCTGGGCGGACTCAGCGAGTCGCCTGGACCGACTCAGCGAGTCGTTCACAGTTCATGCATATTTCGGATGAGTTTTAAGGAACCCAAATTTATGGTTAATTAATCAGACTTTTGGGATATTTTTGGTATTATATTAAGGCATATAATGAAGGGTTATTTGAGAATAATAGCACACTAAATGATGGTTTTAAACTTGAGTTTCGGATGACGGTTCCGAATGTTTTGACACTTTAATTGTAGAAACTCGATTCCCATTTGATAATGAACATATGTATGATATTTACTTATGGAAATGTAACAGGTCGCTTGTGGTGTTGTTTAACCTACAGTGTGGGTACTTTGTGAATCCGGTTCAAAGCCCGAGGAAAAATAAAATAAATTGAAGTTAATTAGCGCACCCACTGTGAGTACCTATGATTTCACATGTCTACATTTGTTTTATATTTGCTGTTGCCTGCTGAGGCATGCTGTTTCATTTCGTTTGGCACTCTACTAACTTGCGTATATGTTGATGTACATTCTTGTTTGTTTCATGTCCGTTTCTTAATTGTGCATCTTATTAATGGACCTGCGGGTTGCATCTGTATTCCGATGTTACTGCGCTAGATGAACCGGAGCTGATCCCTCCAAGGTTCTGGTAGGCAGTAAGTCTTCCCCGATGTTATGTTCGCCTCAGATGGTTGGTTTTGTTTATGACCGAGCGTTGTCTCGAAGGGGCTGCGGCTCGGGTTCCGTACTATGTGTACGTAAAAAGTATACGACATATGTTGCAGGCGTTACTCACGCAGGGGGGGTGGGGGGGGGGCATCTTAAAGACTTGTAGAATGTGTAAATGTCTTTACTCACTAAGCTTTGCTTACCCCTCAGTTGTTGATATTTTGCAGGAACGTGTAAATCCGCTGCCGGACCTTCTAGTTAGGTCACACTTTTGATGTCCTGGAAGATCCTCTACTACTTTATCGGTAACTGAAAATATGGGGTATTTATTGTAATATTTTTGAGGTTGTAATTTTTCATTGAGTAAGTAGAATTAGATTGGATACTTATAGCACCGTAGGGTGTTGACAAATGTACTTTAACTATGTATTTTAATGCTTCCGCAATCATATTAAGCATTCAGATCATTATGTATTTATTTGTTTGGTGATTAATCCTGGGTGTTATGTAATTGTGGTTAATGTGGCAAGGGTGTCACATAATAGGTAACAGTCATACACAAACACGGCTCTGATCAGTCCCAGCTCCTACTTCGGCGGCTGCTGCAGCTGTGACCCCACTGTTTGGCTCCCTGAGACACGTTAGACTCGAAAACTTAAGTTAGGAAGCTCGTGAGTACGCGAAGGTAAGACTCTGTAGAAATAACACATAACATGCACAACATATATAGCTCAACACATAGCACATATACTCACTACTCGATGCACATCTTGGCTCAAGGAGACGCCTTTCCCCCAGCTAACAGGCCGCCCACAGCAACGGTTAGCTACATAATAGGCATATCAGCGACCTGGCAATAAACACTACTGTATATATACAGTCTCATACTTCATGACTGGTTAGGGACAGTCAACCTACACGATCACACATCGTGGACACCTGTAACTCTTACACATATAGCACATATAGGGTAGATAGAATCAAACCTGTGCGCCACATATCTGTCTCATACACATATCACGATATACACAACACAATACAACTCTGAAAATGGAGCGCTCGTTTGGAAAGAACTCGAGTACTCACCAATATACCAAATCACTTGCCGAACGAACTCTAATGTGGATCGCTACGCTGTCAGCTCGAACCTATAAACAGAACGGATCCCGAAACATTAACACAACCCAAGCGACAAGCAAAACAAATCTAAACACAAACATCATAACTGAACCCGACCCAACACACAACCCCAAACGGACACCGGAGCCCAAAACCAACCCCGCCCACTGCAGCCGGATCGCGACCCGCGCTCGGGCATCGCGGCCGCGCTCATAACATGGTCGTGCTTTTGACCGCTTGCTAGACCATGCCGCCCGTGCTACCCTCATCGCGGCCACGTTCATGGGGTCGCGACCGCGACCAAAGATGAACAGTTCTGCTCTGTTCTTTTGACATGGCGGAACAAGGGGTTTCTCATCACCCTAACTCGATGTTTCAGTGACAGAGACACATAAAACACATATATGACCATACTTAACAAGCTAAAACTCCGAACTGATAAACTCGACAATCTTTATCACGAATTTACCTCACAAATTAAAAAAAACCTTACCTTGATACTTCACAAACTCAAGGAAGATGGAAGAGATAGATTCAATCAATAAACTTGGTTCTTGATTCCTGCTAACTCCAGCTAAAACACACACACACACACACACACACACAGAATACACATACTTTTCAGAATTTGCAAGGAAAAGAACAAAAGTATCAAGCCACCCTCTCTCTCTCTCTCTCTCTATATATATATATATATATATATATATATATATATATATATATATATATATATATATATATGCTTTCCTTATTTAGTAAGCCCCGGACCCAAATAATCCAAACCCGAAATTACTTTTTCACTATTAATATCGATTTAACCCATTTAATGCTGTGATCTCATAATTATTATTAATCCACGAAAATAATAATCCGGTGACACGTATTGCTTGGTCCCGACATGTATAATCCACGAAACAGGATATCATTGGACCAACGCAACAATATTAAATTAAATATCCACTGAAATAATTAACGTACCAGGTCGAATGTCCGGATGTTACAAATCCTCCCCTCTTAATAAGAATCTGTCCCGGAATCTAGCTCGTAGACTGGAACAACTGGGGATAGCGACTCCTCATCTTTGACTGGGGCTCCCAAGTGGCGCTAGTACCCTTATGGTGCCTCCACTGAACGAGTACTAACGCGATCTCTTTATTTCTCAATCTCTTGACCTTACGGTCAGTGATGGCCTCGGGCTGCTCGACATATCACAAGTGATCATCCACGGTGATCTTAGATTACGGCACATACTGATCGTCTTTGGCCAAACACTTTCGCAAATGACTCACATGGACGCTAACTAACTCTGGAGGCAATCTCAATCTGTACACCTGATCTCGGACTCTGGCAATGATATCAAACGGACCGATGTATCATGGACTCAGTTTGCCTCAGTGTCTGAATCGGATAACTCCTTTCCACGGCGATACTTTCAACATCACACAGTCCCCAACTCTGAACTCGAGCTTAGTCAGACGATGATCGACATAACTCTTCTGCCGGCTCTGTGCAACTCTCATATGCTCGCGGATAACTGTCACCTTGTCGCTCGTCTCTTGCAACAACTAGGGCCCGTTGATAGGTCGCTTGCCGACCTCGCCCCAACACACCGGGGTTAGGCACTTACACCCATATAGTGCCCCGAACGGAGCCATTTTAATGGTGGCGTGGTAGCTGTTGTTGTACGCAAACTGAACCAATGATAAATGCACGTCCCAACTACCACTGAAATCGATTGCACACGCTCATAGCTTATACTCGAGAGTCTGATTCGTCCACTCTGTCTGCCCGTCTGTCCGAGGTCTTTAGGCTGTACTCAACTGAACTCTCGTCCCTAATTCTCACTGAAAACTCTGCCAGAACCTCGAAGTAAACCGCGTGTCTCGATCGAACGTAATGGATTTCGGAATCCCGTGCCTCGAAACCACCTCATTAATGTATAACCGAGCCAACTGATCCATCCTGATGGTGCCGCGGACTGCCAAAAAGTGAGCACTCTTCGTCAGTCGATCCACAATTACCCATATCATGTCATTATCTCTAACCGTGCGTGGAAGTCTAACGATAAACTTCACGTGATATGATACCACTTCCACTCGGGGATCTCTAACGGGTGGAGATGACCGTGAGGCTTCTGATTCTTGACTTTAACCCGGAGACAAGTCATACACTCTTCAACATATCGACCCACATCTCTCTTCATCCCAGGCCACCATTAGAACTCGTGCAAATCTCTATACATCTTGGTGCTCTCGGGGTGAATAGACAACCTCGATCGGTACGACTCGCCTAATATCAACTGCCGAAGATTCCCGACTCTCGGAACCTAAACTCGATCATGAAACACGTGCTGCCCTCTGTTATCTCTGCTCAGAGCCTCAATCTGCCTAGTAAGCTGCTCTCTCTTTACAATCTCTGCCCACATTCCCTGTAACTGCGCCAACCTCAAACTCTCAATAAGGGTTGACGTGACCTCGAGCCTCGCTGCTCGGGAAACCAAAGTCTGGCCGCACGCCTTACGGCTCAGCGTGTCTGCCACCACGTTCGCTCTACCCGGGTGTACTGGATCTCATAGTCGTAGTCCTTCAGTAGATCTAGACTGCGCCGCTGTCTCATATTCAACTCTTTCTGACTAAATAGATACTGAAGAATCTTGTGATTTGTATACACTACAAACTGAGAGCCATACAATTAGTGACGCCAAATCTTCAATGCAAACACAATAGCGTCTAACTCAAGGTCATGCACGGTATGGTTCTCCTCATAAGTCTTCAACTGACCCAACGCATACGCTATCACTTTACCCCGCTGCATCAGAACATAACCCAACCCAGTACCCGACGCATCACAATACACCACAAAATCCTCTGTACCCTCGGGCAAAGCCAACACTGAAGCCTGACATAACCGGGACTTCAACTCTCTGAACGCGGACTCCTGCTCATCGTACCACACAAAAGGCACGGACTGCCGTGTCAATCTCATCAACGGCATGGCAATCCTCGATAAGTCCTAGATGAATCGTCTGTAGTATCCGGCTAATCCCAAAAAGATGCGGATCTCAGGCACGGTCTTCGGTGGCTCCCAAGTCATCACGACCACTATCTTCGCTGGATCCACTTTAATCCCATCATCACTCACAATATGCCCCAAAAACTGGACCTCGCGCAACCAGAACTTACACTCGGAGAACTTCGCATACAGTCTATCCTTTAGCAGCACGGTCAAAACCTCTCGCAAGTACTACTCGTGGTCCTCGGCATTCCTAGAATTGCTCAGAATGTCATCAATGAACATTATCACAAACTGATCCAACAAAGATCTTCACACACTGTTCATCAAATCCATGAAAGTCGTGGGTGCGTTAGTCAGTTTGAAGGGCATAACGAGGAACTCGTAATGACCGTAACATGTCCAAATCACAATCTTCGAAACATCCTCGTCTCTAACTGTCAACTGGTGATAACCCGATCTCAGATCTATCTTCGAGAAGAAGCTCGAACCCTGTAACTGGTCAAACAGATCGTCGATACATGGAAGCGGATATCTATTCTTCACTGTCATCTTATTCAACTTTCTGTAATCAAAACACATCCGCATATTACCGTCCTTCTTATTCACAAACAGAACAGGCGCTCCCCACGGGGATGAACTCGACGGATAAGTCCACGATCCAATAACTCCTGAAGCTGTGACATCATCTCTTGCAAACCTGTAGGTGCCAGCCTATAAGGCGTCTTAGCTATAGGCACCGCTCCAGGGATAAGGTCAATACGAAACTCGACCTGACGATCTGGCAGTAACCCAGGCAACTCCTCTAGAAATACCTCAGGGAACTCTCTAATCACCGATATATCCTCTATGGTCTTCTTCTCCTTTCGGGCGTCAACAACAGAAGCCTAGAAGGTCTCACACTCCTTAGCAACATATCTTTTTGCTCTGGCCATAGAAACTATACCGATCTCACCTCTGCGCCTCTGACCATACACCGTAACACTCTCAATGTCTGAAATGGGTATACGGATCATCTTCTTCGCACACAAGATGTCGGTCTGCTTGGTTGTCATCCAATGCATACCGACTATCATATCAAAACTGCTAATCTCAATTGCTAGCAAATCAATTAGAAACTGATGCACATCTATCTCGAGGACACAATCCCTGAAAACTTGGCTCTCTAACGCCATACTCCCATCCACCCTCTCAACAACCAACGGAACAGACAATGCAGTAGAAAGAACAGAAAAGTACACACAGAATATAACAGACACATACGAGCAATCCAATGGAGAATCAAACAAAATGCGAGCACTAAGCCCGTTCAGAATGTACGTACCAGACACCACATCTGTAGACTCTCGGGCCTCCTCTGAAGTAGCCTGGAACACTCTGCCATGACCTCTGGGAGCAGAATCACAGCGGCTCGATGAGGCGGGCTCAGCTCTAGTCCCGATGGTGCTCGCTCCCGGCACTGCTGGCGGTGCCTCTGGACAGTCTTTGGCAAAGTGACCCGGCCTCCCACAACAGAAGCACATGGAATCCCTTGAAGTACAAGTGAAAGTAGTGTGACCATACTGCCCACAACGGTAACAACATGGTAGCTCAGGCATACATGATCCGGAATGACGACGACGACATCTTTGACAATCTTTCTCGCGATAAGAACTGTCAGCCCGACTCCCTGGTGGCTGGGACCCCTGCCTTACACAGCTCTGACTTTGACTGGGAGAACTATATCGTGACGTCTGCCCCTGACTCTGGTTCTAGCCGGATCTCCTTGACCTACGGTCCCAACCCCTGTATCTGTCTCTATGGGACCCGGAACCCTTTCCCTGTGAACGCTGCTGCTCTGGCTGACTCTCTCTCAGGGCCTCACGGGGCTGTCGCTAATAACTAAGAGACTGCTCGGATGTCCCCGTCCTCTGTCTCTATGCAAGAGGCTAACCCCTCTGCCTCTCTATCTCTTTCTCCCTCACTCTGGCCATCTCTAAGGCCCTCACAAATGTGGGAGTATCCTGCAATCCGACAAACTCACGGAATCTGATCGGAGGCCATCAATAAATGCATCGGCCTTGTGACCCTCGGTATCGACGTGCTGAGGTGCGAACTGGGAATACTCATTAAATCTGTCCACATACTACTGGACAGTCATGTTACCCTGCTGCAGATGAAGAAACCTGTGCTCCATCTCTCTAGTCTCATTACAAGGAATATACTGCAGCTTAAATACTGCCCGGAATTGATCCCAAGTCATAGCATAAGCCGCACATGAAGTTTTTATACTTGATTCCCAGATTATATCAGCACACGATTGTAAATAAATACTCTAATAATCTCACACAAACAGATTCAAGCTCAATGATTGTGAAATGATTATAAGAAGACAAAGAGAATATTTTCACTTTTGAAATGCGGCGGCTGGAATAAATGATATGTCCGTGTGAATTTCAAATGTCAACACCTCCTTTTACACAAAACCCTAGGAGAATTAAAGCAAGTTTCAAGTTTTACACAATCGCCCCTTGAACTTTAATAACAATAAACTTTAACTAGAAATAGATTACAAAACAAACTAATCTACAAATAATTATTACAAAATAAATCCACAAGATCGAAATTAAGTATCTAACAATCTCCCCCTTTTCGATCATTGTAGCGGAACTCTGGCATGGTCTATAGTTTCTCAGAGGCCAAGGATGACGTCGAATCATCTTATCACTTGCCTCATATGTAGCCTTTTGTTCAGGTATTGAATGCCGCTGAGGATGTCTTGTATTTCCTTTCATGAGCGTCTGAGTTCTGGATTAGGCTGAGCATCAAATTCTTGTATTCTACTTGTAAGTTCAGCTCTGACCAATCTGATTGTTCCATCGGAGTAACAGGGGAGATCCTCGAAGTGCATGAATCTTTTCTTCCCTTTTTGATTCAAAAAAATAACTCCTGGGTCTCCTCTAAGTACAACTCTATACGCAGGATTATGATCTAATAGGAAGCTGTCTTCCTCAGGGGCTCGTAAATCGACTTTGACCAGCGTGCTCTCTGTTGCCATTTGGAAGTCTCTTAAGCACATCATGATCAAGCGGCGGTTCATACTTCGTGTAAGTTCAGCTACGGCGGTCATGTGAGACATACATTTTTTGATTCTATGTTTCAGTTTATTGTGCAAAAACTCGACGTCGTCCACATTTACATAGTCAAGGTCATTCTCATAAAACTCCTCAATAGTACCATCTTCTCTTTCTACCTGAAAGGCAATATAGAACACTTTAGCTCTTTTGCACATCGTGATGGTGAGAAGCCTTTTTATCTTTGACTTTGACACTTTTGACCTCTTCTCCCTGAGCATCAATTGATTATACTCGACCTGTTCAGCTTTCGAGACATTGGTAAGTTCCATTAGTAAGCACCTGCTGAACGACCCTGGTTTCTTCCTGAAGACCATCTTAAACCTTTCTTCCAGGAATGGATTCTAGAACTGTTCAGTTGGAAACTTCTGCAAAAATTCCTTTAGGCCTTGAACGGGGGGATCTTCTATCTCAGCTTTCTGTGCTTCAAGTAGTTTGAAAATATTCCCCCTTCGTTCTTGACTCAGCTCTTCTTTCGTTTCCGGTGGAAGAGAGTGTACCCCACCTTTAATCTACCAACTTACCCAATATAGATCGCTGCCGTCATGGATACCAGGCTCATCAGGTGTCTCATCAAATTTGTGTACAAGCTTAGCTCCTGAGGGCTCTGGTTCCTTGGTTTTTGGTTGGGGTACAGATTGGACTTAGGGAAGACTTTGGATTCTGGGAGGGCTTTGGATTAAAGGGGATTCTTTGAGAGAGGAGCGAGCTTGGATTGATGATAGGATTTCTTGTTGTGGTACGTGGGGTGGAGAGTTTATAACATCAAATGATGAAGATGATTTTTGTGGTGACTCGGGCTCAGGTTTTGGGTGAGTAAAGGGTAGTCGTCACTAATATCGGAGTCTGAATCAGACACCAATATGATTTCGACTTTTTCGTGAGCAGGTTCAAACTCGACCATTGCGGAAATCGGATCCAACGAAGCCGAACCTTCAACTAACGGCTCGTCTTCTAACATTTCCTGAGCCCCATACCTCTGTTCCCCCGACCCTTGTATGCCCGCTCCCTCTGATTCAGCTCCCCCTATAACCATGATCAGGTCCTCAGACTGAATTTTTCGACGTTTCTCCCCCACATGGCAATCAAGGTCGTCCTGATCGTCATGCTTTCTAATCTGGGATTCAGCTTGAGGACGACACTGTAGCTCTATTACGGCAGACTCAAGACGGTCCATTCTGGAGTTGAGCTACTCCTGTACTTGAAGAATTAAAGGAGTTAGCGTGTCTATCTTGTCTGAAAGGTCCGAAAGCTGTGATTGGACTGAACGGGTTCCGGGTGGAGGCAGATCCTCAGAAGTGACACCCTTACCTTTAATAAATGAGAGAAGGGCAGTATGTCGTTCTTAAGCAGCCTCCTTCTGGGCGTCCAGCTCAGCCCGAGTGACAACTCCAGCAACACGTAAAGCTGTCTTTAGCATCTCAAGATTAATCTCATGATGGCCTGAAGTTGACGGCATTGATGATGCAACTTCAGGTCTTCCTTCCATCACTTCTGGCTCCATAGCGGGATGCACAGATCCGGAAGTTTGTGGAGCTGCCACGAAGGCAGCTCGTTCAACGGGGGAGACCACGAAGGCGTCGTGCATTGTGTGTGGGGGTGGGGAGTGAGCTGTGGGCGAAGGAACTTTGGTCACTTGAGGCGAAATGTGACCTGGAGTGAGAGGGTGATGGAGTATGTGGTAAATCCCCGTGGAATGAAGTAATGTCCTTTTGAGAGGACATTAAGTGGGTGGTGGGGGTAGATTCGACCATTGGACTGATGGTCTTTTGATGGGTTGTCTGGCTGATAGGGCTTAGGTCTCCCTCAGATGTTAGCTTGAGCCCTCGTAAGACAGAGACGGTCCTTTCAGATGCCGTCGCCTCTGCCTCCTCACCTACAACTCCCTCTCTCTCTCAAGATCAATCTCCCTCTCACCCATACCCAATGTTTGTTAAACTTCCACCTCATCTCCCTCAGCCTCACTCACTCTAGCCTCACCTTCGGATTAGGTAGGCTCAGTCGGTTCTGACTGAGCCTCATCCGGATAAAATTCCCTTAAATAATCCCTAACCCAAACTGTTTGTACCACTCTTAGAAGCAGATTTAGCAGAATAATCACGACTGGCACAGTTGGATTTCCCTTTGGGAGATTCAACTTTTGGATAGTGGCTGTCATATAGACGTCGGCCTCGGGGCGCTCATGGATGTCCTCGTCATTATCCATTGCGTATTGAATGATCAGCTGCAGAAACGCTGGAGACGTATGTATTTGCGTCCACGCTTTGTTCCTCTCTCCAGATTGACTCTCTTTAATTCTTAAAACAGAAAAGCAGCATAATCGTAATGACGGTCGTAGGCGAATGCTGCAAACATTGCAAGTACCTGGATGGATGCTGAGTCATGGCCAACATGTTTGGCGGTGAAGCACTTGTTTATGATGTCGAAAAGAATCCTCCAATGTGCTTGAAGGTTCTTTGTGCGGAAGTCTGATGGCTTTGTCAGAGGGTCATCATATCCCAGAGACTTGATCTCTTCCAAGGTTTCCAGAGGAGAATGGATTATGGAAAATTGAAGTCTGGTTATGGAATAGGCTTCGGCTGGAAGGCGTAGAATGTGGTGGATGGCTGCGGTTGTGATCTTGACTGGAACACAGTCAATGGTGGAGGTGAAGTCTGGTTCAGCATCTAATACAAACTGAAGATGATGCCAGAACTGTTGGAGGTATATTTGTGGAACGGAGATGGCGGTGGATAGTGAGTAGTATATGGGGTGGTTTTTGAGAATATCAAAAGCAATATTCTCGGTTTCACGGTGAAGGGTTGATACGTCGAGTTGCTAGTTATGGGAAAAGAACTCGACGAACTGGGATTGGAGTAATAAGGATTCTTCTAGGAGTTGGGCGTTGTTATTAGGGATTGGGTAATGGGGCATGGTTATAACAACAGGTGGTTCCATGAGTCCTGTACAAATGCATCAAAGTTAGAATATAAGACTTAAAAAATTTGGCATTGATCCTAAGTCTGGGATAAGTGTGAAATAGAAACTATCGGTTATGTTTAAAGCATTGGGTCTTTATTACTAGAATGGGAATTCTACTGAATAAAGTCCAAAGTCAATCGTTAAGAGACCAATGTTAGAACAGACATTTTCACTCAAACACTGACCCTAACTCTAACCAATGGTGCACAGGACTGGAAATATTTTTGGATTTTTGATTTTGAATGAAAATGCAAAAATGAACAACTTAAAAAAGAATGTTAAGAGTTGAATTTCGGGTGAGCCGAATTCGGATGAACAGTGGTCCGAATTCGTTTCATTCCAAAATCTGGATGATGATGCATGGATATGTAATGAAGAGGTCCAAATTCGGATGGAAGCAAAATTCGGATGGGACCGGATTCGGGCTAAATCCGAATTTGGATGCACAGTAAATGAAACATGAAACTTAGAAAAATAAATGAAACTTTTGAGCAATGCTGTTGAAGGCCGAATTCGGATACACAGTGTACCGAATTCGGATGAACAGTTGTCCGAATTCGGATGCACAGTGGTCCGAGTTCGGGTGAAACATTTGAAATATATGAAAGTTTTTTTAAGTATTTTGGTCCGAATTCGGATGGTCCGAAGTCGACCAACAACATTTAAAGTTCATGCAGTCATGCAACGTGAACAGTTCAAAACTTATAAAAAGTGCATGAAAATGCTAATCCTAGTCTAAAAACATGCATTGAACATTTTATTTAACTACAAGAATCTAAAAAGAACAGATTTAGGGTCCTAAAATATGCAAAAACCGAAAGAACAAAGCTTTAAGAATTTGAAAATCAAACACACAGAACAGTAAGTTAACGACTAAAATATATTTAAAATCGAGTTACCTGATGGTACCAAACACTTAAAATGCAAGATAAACGAAGAAAAAAGGTGGCTTGATGAGGTTGATCGGCAAAAATGGGTTTGGGGCTGTGGTCGTGCGATGGAAGTGAGAGAGAAGAAGAAGAGAAGGCTTAAAAGAAAGAAGAAAGTGGTGTTTTGACCTTTGACCAGCCTATTTAAGTGAGGTCGGGTCGGGTCGAGTGGATAGGGTCCGTGCCCAAGAACAATGAAAAGGGAATGGGCCAACCGATTTTTATTAAAAAAATTGGGCCTTAACAACAAAAATAAATAAATAAAACAAATTTGAAGTAAGAAAATTTAGCCTAATTAAACAAAATCTTTTTGTATTTTTCTTTGGAAATGAAAAATAAAAATTATTGTAGAATAAAAATATTTTTGTGTTTTTCTTTATAAAAGAAGTTAAGACAAACATAAAATAAAATAAAATAGACAATATAAATATTTTTGATTTTGTGAAGTATTTAAAACAAATAAAATCTTTTTGTTATATTCTGACATATTATATTAAACTTAAAATCTAAAAAATTTAACAACCTAAAATTTAAAATTGTAGAGTAGTTAAAAATAACAAAAATTATAAACTAACATCCTAATTATACTCCCCCTCAAATAAACACTTATCCTTTTTCTTTTTCTTTTTCTAGAAAAATTTCTTGAATGTTTTCAACCTTAAAGATACAAACAAACCTGGATAACTTTTGCGTCCTACTCATGATGAACAATTCATATAGTGATTTGTCGAGATCATTAATTATTAAAGATGTACATAGATAAGGAAATATTGAAATGTAATTTTGTGACACACCCCTTAAATTTAAATAACAGATATTTTCAAAAATAAAAGAATTTCAAACATGAATGCTTGAAATAGAATTATTTTTAGACAATATTTGAAATTTAACTAGAAGGTGGATTCAACATGCCGATATGTGATACTAAAAACTGAAAACGAGGTTCGTCTAAAGCTTTAGTAAAAATATCTGCAAGTTGATATTCCGTGCTACAAAATATAACTCAATTGTTCCCTTTTATACATAATCTTTAATAAAATGATACCTGATATCTATATGTTTTGTTCATGAGTGCTGTACGGGATTGAAAGAGATAGCAATCGCACTTCAAGAATCGCAGTAAATTGGGATGTTGGTGAGCGATAATCCATAATCACGTAATTGTGTTCTCATCCACAGCACTTGAGAGCAACAGCTTGCAGCTGCTACCTACTCAGCTTCAGCTGTGGATGTTGAAACACAATTTTGATTTTTGGAGGACCAACTCACCGGTCTGTCTCCCAAGAACTGTATTCTGCCTGATGTACTTTTCCTGTCAACTCTGCAACCTGCAAAATCAGCATCTGAAAAGGCAGTAAGATCAAATCGGTTCCCTTTGGATACCAGAGACCAAGATCGGGTGTACCCTTAAGATCACGAAAAATGCGTTTTACCGTAGTTAGGTGTGATTCTTTTGGGTCGGCCTGAAAACGAGCACAAACACATGTTGAAAACATTATATCAGGTCTACTAGCTGTCAGATATAGTAAGGATCCTATCATCCCTCTGTAAGTTGTATTATCGACACTTTTCCTAGAAGCCATGGGAGTTGCGATACTCGTGCAAGAGTCTAACTTATACTTCTTGAGAATGTCAAGAGTATATTTCGACTGGTTCACAAAAATCCCATTTTCAAGTTGTTTGACTTGTAATCCAAGGAAAAAATTTATTTCCCTCATCATACTCATCTCGAACCTGGACTCTATTAGAGATGAAATCCTTACAGAAATTACTGTCGGTAGATCCAAATATAATGTCGTTGACATATATTTGAACTAGCATTATGTGTGGGTCTTCCCTTTTTGTGAACAGTGTTGTGTCCACCACACCTTTGCTGAAACCAGCAGAGATAAGAAAGTTAGAGAGACTGTCATACCATGCGCGAGGTGCTTGTTTCAAACCATAGAGGGCTTTGTCTAGTACACAAACATGGCCAGGTTTATGTGCATCAACAAATCCTTGTGGTTGTTCAACGTACACCTCTTCATTAAGTTCATCGTCAAGAAAGGAAGTCTTGACGTACATCTGGTATACTTTGAAGTCTTTGTGTGCCGTGTAGGCCAAAAAGATTCTGATAGCTTCAATCCATGCAACTGGAGCGAAGGTCTCGTCATAATCTATCCCTTCTTGTTGTCGGTAGCCTTTGGCGACAAGTCTCGCTTTGTTTCTTATCACGATGTCGTTTTCGTCTCGTTTGTTCTTGTAGATCCACTTCGTTCCGATAATTGTTTGGTCTTTGGGCTTTGGAACTAACCGCCATACTCGGAGCTGTTCAAACTGGTTGAGCTCTTCTTGCATTGCAACAATCCAGTCTGGGTCTTTTAAGGCTTCATCCACACGAGCTGGCTCTATCATACTAAGGAATAATGCAAAGAGACATTCATTAGCAGACGCCCTTCGAGTTTGGACACCAGTTAAGTCATCACCAATGATTTGATTGGTTGGGTGACTTGTGGTCCATTTTGTCTCGTGTGGGAGGGGTCAACGAGATGGAATCTCAGTGGTGCGTGTGGGAATGAAGGAAGATTCATGGTCAATGGTTTCTAGTGAAGGCATCACTAGTTCCGGTTCGGGTTCAGTATGTTCAGGTGAAGGAAGGATGTTTGGCATGATGTGCGAGGGTATTTCTGGAGTAGATTCAACTGCGAATGTATCAGTAGATGAAGTTGATTGATGTGGGTATGAAGAGGTTGGTGATGGGTCATATAGAATTTGTGGTGCAGTTGAATTGTTGGATGTGTTACCTACAGTGGAAAAAATATTAGAAACATTAGAATTAGGACCGAAAAATTCTACATAAAAAGGATCAAATAAATTAACTAAATCAGAAGGTGAAAAAGAAGTAGAAGAAGAGTCTCCAGGCATTGGTGTAATTCTTGGTCCTGAATGATCAACTTCGGGTGCCATTTCAGCCAATTCGTCAAATGTGACATGCACACTTTCATTGGTTGTCCTGGTTCGAGTGTTGAATGCACGATATGCCTTCGAGTTGGATGAGTATCCCAGGATGATTGCTTCATCCGCTTTCTCATTGAATTTCTCGACGTTGAATACCTTTAGATCGAAGGAAGCCCTCTACTACCGAATTCTTGAATTCTGTACCGTTGTCAGATCGGATTGATTGAACAGAGAGTTGCTGTTGGGTTTCGACACTATAAAATCGATGATTTCTTGAGCTGTCTCATCCTTGGATCGCAAGAACTTAACCCAGGTATATCATGAGTAATCGTCAATGATAACCAACACATATCGCTTTCCATTTATGCTTTGGGTCCGCATTGGTCCGCATAAGTCCATATGAAGTAACTCCAACACTCTCTTCGATGATGGTTCGGGTTTTGGTTTGTGAGATGATCTTTTGATCTTGCCCTTCTCACATGCTCCACACAAATGGTCTTTTTCATACCTCAGTTCTGGGAGTCCTTTCACAAGGTGTTTAGCAGCCATCTTGTTGATGTTTTCAAAGTTTAAGTGAGATAGCCTTTGATGCCACAACCAAGAGTCTTTTGAGGAGGCTTTTGATAGAAGGCAGATGCTATCCTTAACCATGAGCTTAGCTACGTCTATGGTGTAAAGGTTAGAGTTACGGGAACCAGATAAAATTTTATTGCCATCCATACTCTTAACACTACAGTTCTTAGCCCTAAAAGTTACTTCTAATCCTTTATCGCAGAGCTGACCTATGCAAAACAGATTATGTGATAATCCCTCAACTTAGTAAACATCCTTGATGACTAGATTATTTAAGACTAAATCCCCGTATCCATTTATGTGAGCCTGGTGACTGTTCCCGAATTTTACTGTCCCACAGTATTGTTCTACTACATTGGACAGCAATTCTTTTATCCCGGTCATGTCCTTACCGGGTCCTGAGCTGTGTGCACAGAAGCCAAACGTGTCGGTTTAAGCACAACCGACAAGCAGAAGAAACGGGTCCTAGTCTATGATAACTAGAAGCCAATTCATTGAAGTACGGGTCTTGATCTGAAGTAACTAAGAAGCATCTGCATTAAGATCACACAACTTTGGGTACCCATCTTAATATGGGTCCTTTTGGGTTAGGAGTTCCATGTGAATATGACACGTTTGAAGTTTTAGGAAACCGATTTTGCAGTTATGTGTGGACCAGATGCATAGCCTTTTGGAATCCATTGAAAATTGGATTTATCAGGCTTTGGAACCTTAGGCGATGAAATTACCTTCGTTTTTTTGACTTTTTGAGACTTGTTTGACTTTTGCTTTGGTTTTGGGCCTAGGCAAGGTACATGTCTCATTTTTTATGATGGCCGATGACACAACATTTTTTATTTTCTTTTTACGAACTCTTTTAATGGGATAAGGAACAAAATCATTCATTTCAGGAACTTGGCGTCTAAAACGAGTTGGACATAATTTAAACAAGTCACTAAAAGAATACTTCAAACAACCATTAGAACTCGTCACATGATTACAATCATTGTTTTCCGAGATTACATGCAACCAATCTCTAGAAACAGAATCATATGGCATAACAGCCTTCTTCACAAAAAAAACTTGTAAAATCTTGCATGGTTGTTTTTGGCACTCTTCTCACATGATCTGTAGGAACAAAACACCGAGAGTCAGTACGCATGGAAGACTTAGACTTTTAAGTTTTTTTTCTTTTTATTGGTGAGTGGGTTTGTTAGATGACTTGGATCGAATCTAAGTCTTCTTCGAAACCTCAGCTTTGAAAGATTTTGAGCACTCACCTTTAAAACTGATAGAAGAATTTTCAACTTTAGTTTTACCTTTTTTAGATGACACGGGTGAGATTTTGGTAGGACGAGAAACTCTTGGCTCTTTTAAGTGATCTTTTAAGCTTTGAGAAACCATGTCAAATTTTTCTTTGTAGACAGTTAATTCCACAGATTGTTGAAAACTTTGATTTACCAATTTTTCCTCACTCTTATGAAGAGCTTCTTGATAATCAAGAGCTTTCTTTTGAGTTGACTTTAATTCCTTTTCTAAAACTTTAATTTTATGTTGAAGAAATTTTGTAGGAATGTAAAGGTGAGGGATTGGTTTTACTGGTTCTGCTTTCATTTCAGCTTCAGAATATTTAGACAAGAAGTCTTCCTCTAGAGTGGGTACTCTATAAGGATAACTCTCGTTTAGTTCTTCATATTTAAAAGATATTTCTTTTTCTTTATTTTCAATACGTTTCTCATCTTCTTGGGTTAAGGCTTCTTTTGATGACTCGAAAAAGAAAGATTTAAGCCCAACACCCATGTAATTCATGTCATAAAAGAGAGGTAAAACTTGTTGAGCCTTTTCCAAATACTTAGGATTTTTAAAACCAATTCCTTGTTTAGAATGGTAAAACCTAGTCTCTTTGGGCTGGTCCAAATGAATAGTTTGTTCTGTTTGACCCCGTTTTAAAAATTCATCATCAAGGGTCTTTATTCTAGATTACAAACTTATTCTTTCTTCTTCTATCATTTTGTATTTTTCTAAGCTGTCTATGTTTTTCATACTTACCGTCTCTAATTGTTTTGATAGAATAGATATTTCTTCTTTTAATGAGAGCTTTTCATTTGATAACCTATCCATACAAGATTCTAGATACGTATTCCTATCCTGAACATCTACATTTACAATTAGCATCTGTTTATCACATTATGATTAGTTAACCACTTTGATTGATATAACTCAAATCACTCTTTTAATGTTTGGGCTAGATGTTCAGCATGCACACACTTTTTCGTATCAGCATTTAACCTAGCTTCTAAATCAAGTATATGTGTGTGCAAGTTACATTCACTATGTACCGATAAATTATTTACATGCTTTAGAATGTAAAAGGAATGTACCTCTGAATCTGAATCGGTCTGAATCTGAATCGGTCGATGTAGCATAGTCGGTCAATCCAAGACGATCCGCCATGTAGCACTTCTTACCCTTGTTGTCTTCTTCATTATTATCCTCTGCGTCCCAATAATCTTCTTGGGCAACCAAAGCCATGGCATCAGTCCTCTTCTTGGCGGCCTCCAGCTTCCGCTCGTAATAACCGACGTCCTTTTCGAACTTATTTTTGCAAACCCGAGCAAAGTGGCCCGGTTTGCCGCACTTGTAGCACAGACGTTCTTCATTTCCCTTAGGCTCTTCTGCTCTTGCCTTGTCATCTCTCCTCTCAACCGGCCTCTTGTCGGCATGACGAGGTTCTCTACTGTCATCCCTTCGGTTGTCCTGACGATCATAATCCCTCCGATCGTCACATCGGTCATATCTTTAATCATCCCGATGATCATCCCTACGGTCGTAATCACGTCTATCATCCCTGCCATATCGTCTCGCCTTTCATAATGGCGGTCATCCCGATAGTCCCGTCTATCGTCATATCGTCGGTCATCTCTGTCATCCCTCCGATAATCATCCCTTCTATGATCTCGTCGATAGTCATCTCTTCTGTCATCTAAATACCTCCACGGGCCAGTGTCGTAGCGGAGCTGATTGTTAGTCTTATTGGAGAAATGTTGTTGTTGTAGACGATTAGTCCATAAGGCTATTTGTTCCTGAATTATCGCTTCTTCTTCATCTATAATCTCACGCGAAGGAGAGACCTAGGGGAATTGAGATGATGATGACCCTTGAGTATAAGATGCAGCAAGGAGGTTCTTGTTGGATATCAAGGCCAGAGAATCAGTGGGTTTGATACCCGTATTGGCAGATAGTAATAAGGATGCTAACTGATTGGGCATCTGCTTCTGATGGTCGACGTCACCCTGATACGTTTTCAATTCTTTAAACATCACATTGATAGACACATTGGGAATGTCTAAAACTCGTCGCGTTGCTCGGCATGCAATTTGCCATTCGGGGGTTAAGGCAGCAAAGAACTGGATGTTGATGTCATCCTTGTCTTTCTTTATGTGCAGTTTGTTAAGTTCATTTAAAACTGCACAGAATCTGGTGAACGTGGCCTGTAGTGACTCCTGGTCTTTGGCCCTGAACTCGGTAAACTTGGCCTTTGCCTCCTCAATCTTGGCTCTGTCGTCCAAGTCGGCCCCTAGCATTTGAACCTCTAATTCATCCCACATTTCTTTAGCGGACATCTTGCTGTCTACATCTACAAGGATATCAGTGGGCAGGGCTTGATAGATCAAATATACAGCCCTCTTGTCAGCATGTTGCCTGTCTCGCTCTGCCTCATTTGCAGGTTCGCGTTCAACTTTGGATGCGTGTACAGGTGAGTCGGCTTCGGGTCTAGCAGCAATTTCCCAATAATAGATAACTGGGCCTTCAGAAATTGATTGGAGCATAAGGCTGCCATTTGGTTACATCCCGACAAACTTGAGAAATCGGGAATTCCACTGCTCATATTCATCTGGATACAAAATAGGTGGTCTATTCTCGGATCCTACGACAAGGGCTTCGGGAGACATGATTTATGGTGCTGATATGAAAGAATGAGATCTTGAAGGTGGAAACTAGATTCGGATTGGCTGAACTGCGGATGAACAGTACTTTGGATGGTACGAATTCAGATCAGATGATGATTTCGGATTGGACCGAATTCGGGTGAACAGTGGTTTAATATGGGACGGAATTCGGGTAAACAGTGACTTCAGATGGGACCTAGAACTGGTTGACCAAGATAGGATGGACCGAATTCGGATGGATCTAATTTGAATGAACAGTGAATTTGGATGGAACGAAATCTGTTTGACCAAGGTCGGATGGGCCGAATTTGGTTGCAACGAATTTGGATGAACAGTGCAGACTGCAGATTAACACTTAGAAAATTTTTCCAAAGAGAACTACCGAATTCGGATTTGGACCGGATCCGGATGGTCCGAATTGAAATTATAAAATGAAAGAACAAGTTAATATAAGTGTTTTAAAAATAATGGATCTGAACTTCGGAGGGTCCGAAGTTCGGATTGGACTGAAGTGAGGTCCGAAGTGGGGAAAATTTGGTCTAAAGTACACCTAAATATGGTCCGAAGTGGACCGAACTTAGGTCCGAATTGCTCCGGAATGGGGTCCGAACTAGTTCGAAATGCAACAGTGATTGGTCCGAAATACATCATTTATGATTTTTTTTTTGCAGAAACTATCTAGAATTACAAGTAGCAGATTTTTGGCCTAAAAATACTTTCTAAATGATTGGAAAATTATTTTAAACACTTTTAAATCGTTAAGATATACCAAAACACGTATAAATCTTTCAAAAATGAACCAAACCGTGTTAAAAACCCATATTTTTTTCAAGACAAAAAACGGATTTAAATGAACAGATTGAAGTAATGATTAAACCTAAATAGCTCTAAATCAGCAGGGAATGTAATCTAGATGATTATAGACCAAGAAAAACACGAAAACAGAAATATTTTGGAAGAAAAAAGGATCAAACTGTCAATATTTTGAAGAACAACAATGAACAGCAACCAATCTGAGAAGATGAAATTGAAATCCACCTCCTGAGCTCCGATACCAATTGTTATACTTGATTCCCAGATAATATCAACACACGATTGTAAATAAACACTCTAATAATCTCACACAATTAGAAACAAACTCAATGATTGTGAAATGATTATAAGAAGACAAAGAGAATATTTTCACTATTGAAATGCGGCGGCCGGAATAAATGATATGTCCGTGTGAATTTCAAATGTCAACACCTTCTTTTACACAAAACCCTAGGAGAAATAAAGTAAGTTTCAAGGTTTTACACAATGGCCCCTTGAACTTTAATAACAATAAACTTAAACTAGAAATAGATTACAAAACAAACTAATCTAGAAATAATTGTTACAAAAAAATACACAAGATCAGAATTAAATATTTAACAGCAGTCATAGAGGACTCAATCGACTTCCAGCACTGTGAAGCCTCTCCTCTCAGTAAGTAGGTCGCATAACTGACCATATCTCTGGGGTCAACATGGGCGACTCAGAAATCCACCTCAATCTCTCTCTCCCATGCCATAGCCGCAACCGGCTCACCGCCGCCCCTGAACTGAGGTGGGACTCCTGTCATTAAGTTTTTAAAGGACCCACCTCTCACAAAAGAAGAGGATGCACCTCCCCCTGACTCGGTATCTGTAACGGGCATAGGACCCACACCCTGACCCTGTCTCTGCTGCTGACGGTAAAACTCAGTCAAACCCTCTAGTATCTCAGACCTACGAATGTACTCATCCCCCGCTGGCTTACCTACCCCAGAGCCCTCTCTCTGATCTGCCATAACTATCTACACAGATCAAAATAGTTAAGATAATTGATAAGTTACCTAGCGTCATACAATAAGCTAGGTCATTTAATTCCACTAGAATCAGTCTCAGGGAAGAATCCCACGGATATGAACAAGGTCTAAGCTCAAGCATCCACTGATACTCAATACTTGAACCACAAGCTATGATAACATAATGTAACACCCTCTTTTCACATAGAAGTTCCACTTCAACATAATATCATAAGTGACAATATCGCAAACATCTCGCAGTACACATGTCAGGGGAATAACTGAAATCACTGATAATTAAAAACATTAATATAGGAGTCATCATAACATGTCACATGCTGATACAGATACACATACACATCTGAACACTTGCTATCATACACATGTTTATCAAATACAACAGTTTCCAAAAAGACGGTATTAACAGGTAACAGTTCTACACAAACATGACTATAATCAGTCCCAGCTCCTACTTCGGCGGCAGCTGCGGCTGTGACCTCACTATTTGGCTGCCTGAGACACGTTATGTTGGTACACCCTGTGTGACGATAGCAGTCTAAGTTGTATTAGCATTTTGTCTAAGTCATGTTACAATGTATTGAATATTAACTAGTGTTTGATATATGTGTTTATATGTGTTTGATAGTTATTGATTGTATGTTTGAACTTGATGTAATGTATTACAAGAAGTTCAAACATAAAGTCCAAAGATTAATTCAATCATAAGTTAGAACACATGTTCAAATAGAAGTTTGACTTGTGAAATTCGAATTTAGAGCATATTCGAATTTACATATAAGGCAGATTCGAATTTGTCAAGGGGACAAATTCGAATGGGCCTTGGGCCTGGATTCGAGTTTGTCCCATGACAAACTCGAATGGATCACTATAATTAGGGATTAACTCGAATGTTTAGCATACTTTTTGCAGAACTTCGTGTGTGATTAGCAAAAGGCGATCTCGAGTTTATCAGCTGATATTGTGTCTGTTCGGAGAGAATCATCGCGTAGGTTCGTTTGTAGTCGATCGTACAACGCCGTGGTAGTCTCCGTGTTTCGTGTGAGTGATATATCCATCAAGCCGCTAACGAGGATTCCACACTCGTTGGTGTGTGTCGCGTCTAGATAGATCTGTTAGTTCAAGACCTTACAAGTGGTATCAGAGAGTACGGGGTGTTCTTCGTGTTCATAAAGATACATCCTAGGTTTCTTGACGCTTTTGGACGGTTAATCTCACGTATTTTTGAGGATTCGAGCTTATCAAATCGGATTCCGGGAAATACTTTGTTGTAGTTCACGTTTTTGATCAAAATCAATATTTTTACTTGTAAAAATATTGATTTAATCTGAAAAACGTGAAAAACTCGAGGTATTAGCCGTTTCTCGAATTTGCGGCGCTCGACTTTGTTAAGGAGAAATTAGGGTTTTGCTCATTTTCGAGTTTGACCAAAATACACTCCTTTCGAGTTTCCTAAAAGTGGTTTCGATTTTGGCCATTTCGAATTTACTTTGGATTTCGACTTTGCACTAAAGTCGAATAGGGGACATTCGAGTTTGTTGGGACATTCGAATCCTTGGTGGGTTTCGTATTTAAGTAAACTTTCAAGTTTAGAGACCTTCGAATTTTTCATTAATTTCGACTTTAATTGGAGTTAAGAACTTAACTCGAATTTAATCCCAAATAGGTTTAAATTTAATTAGATTCGAATTTACCTAAATTCGAAAGAATTAATTTAAATAAATTTGAATTAAATTAATTAAGTTTAAATTCAATTATCTTTGAAACAATGACAAGTCTACAACGGTTTCTGGAGATGGATCACGAGGTCGGAAAAGCAAATACTCTGCCAAAGTTGATGAAACTTGAAGATTATTACTGGTGGAAGGATCGGTTTGCCGACTTCGCGCGATTTAATGATATGCGCATGTGGATTTATATCGACGAGGGATACATTCTACCTACAGCTGAGGTAGAGGGACGAGAAAAGGTTGTTCCTTATTCTAAAATGAAGGATGACGATAAAAAGCTGTTTGAAGCAGAGAACCGTGCATACACTATCATTGAAAAACGGTGTGAGGGTAACCCGAGGGTTAGAAGGAAACGAATGGAAATGCTCAACCAGCAGTTTGCAATCTTCAAAGCATTGAAGGATGAAAAGTTGGATGACACTATCACGCGTTTCTATCATCTGCTCACTGAGTTAGATATTCATGACATTGAGTATAGTGACACTGAGAAGAATAATAAGCTTCTGGATGCTTTACCAGCCAAATGGGCGATGTAAGTGGCCTTAATTAAGCATGATGAGGACAAATACTATACTCTGACTCTAGAGAATGTTGTGGGAACGCTGAGGGCGTATAATTTTAAGTTACTGAAGCAAGCAACAGATTATGATCAAGTTCAAGATCCAGCAATGTATTTCGGAAAATCAAAACCTTCAGTGGCAGCTGAAATGAAGACAACTACAGCCTTCTTCTCGGGAGAAACGTCGTCACCAGCTGAGCCAGAAGACTCACAGAGTAAGGCTTTTTTAGGGTTTACTAGACCAGAAGAACAGCAACATCAGGCTACTCTGGCATCTACATCTCAGGGATACTCTAAGATGCCTATGAGCGCAAAATCGGCTGAAGACCATCTGAATCTGTTGGCTTCATTCGTGGCCGCTTAGGGAAATTGCGTTCAGGGCAAAATCAACGATCCTGCACTTTGGGATGAGGATTACGATCAGGTAGACCCTGATGATCTTGACGAGATGGATCTACAATGGCAACTGGCCATGGTAACTCAGAGAGTTAAGAGGTTCATCAAAAGGACGGGAAGAAATCTGAATATGAGTAACAATAGGATTGGATTCGATAAGTCCAAGGTTAAATGTTACAACTGTCAAGGGTTATGACACTTCGCTAGAGAGTGTCAGAGACCGAAGGTAGAAAATCACTAAGGACAGTATCAGAATCAACAGGGACCGTATCAGAATCAATCGCAAGGGCGCTATCTTCTGAGTAATACTTCCAGTCAGGCGAATATAGCTGGGTTGTTATCTAATGTTACATCAGACAGACAGCTAGACGGCACTTATGACTGGAGTGCACATCCAGAATCGAACGCTAGTGCCTTTATGGCTGAAGTGACTGAGACTGGAGGTGAAGGGGCAGAGGAGATCACAGGGGACAGCACTCAGACTGAAAGCAGTCGGATGTGGGTAGAAAAGTCAGATTATCAGACAATTCTGGAGTTTGCCGCTCAGATGGCCAACGTAGATTCAGATCATACAAAGGTAAGTCTGAACTTTTCTCTTTTCCATGAGTTGTGTGTTTTATGTGCTACATCTAACGATAGGTTAAATTTAGTATTAGAATCACATCAAACCATATCTGCTCAAAATGACACGCTAAAATCAGATAATGCTAGTCTAATAGATATAAAGCAAGATCTTAGGGATAAGCTTAAGGCTGATGCACAGGATGTTATAGTTCTAAAGGACAAACTGAGCGAACAGTGCGTTAGGTTAGAACTCATGTATGAACATGTTGAGGCATTAACCAAGGAGCTGAAAACCAAAGACATAGAGCTAGCTGAGTCTAAAGTAAAGGTAGCTGAGGCAAATAGTAAACTTGAAAAGTTTAGGAACTCATCTCTTAACCTAGGGAAAATTTTAGATGCACAGCATCAATCTAAAAAGCCTTTAGGTCTAGGATATTATGAGAGTCCTCCTCCTTTCAATGACAACTATGTACCTCAACCTCAGGAGAAAACTGAGAAATCAGTAGACTTAGAGGACATAACGGAACTAGTGTCTGAACCTGTAAAAGAAAATGCAACTAAAGTGACTGATAATAATGTCAAGATTAAAAAAGTTAAATTTGTGCCATCCTCTAGTGATAAACTTGTAGGAAGACACAAAATTGACTTTAATGATCAGGATGATGAACCAGTTGCTATAGTTGAACCAAAAGAGCCAGACACTAGTGAGACACCTAAGTCAAAGGGCACGCACAAAAAGTCAATTGACAAAATGTCTTGCTTTAGATGTCACGAAAGGGGGCATGTTGCTTCTAGCTGTCCGCATAGGAAAGTAGATACTACTCCTAAGATAGGAAAGCCGGAACAACTTAAGCCTTCTCCAAGTGTTGCAAGCACTAGTAGTTCTCAGAGTACTGAGAAAACTTTGCACGCTACACCAAAAACAGCTGTGAAACAAATACCGGTGTCAGGTCGACCAAACGAAGTGATTAGGACTAATACACCATATCGAGTCATTAATCAATCTAGCTCTAGACCGAAACAACAATATAGGAGTATTACACCTAGCAGAGCTTACACTCCGGTTAGGTCACACACTCCTGTTAGACATCACACACCAGGTAGAGCTTAGGGATATCAGTCTGAAATGAATTATAATCGTAATTATTCAAGAGCTCAACAACAAATTCCTACACAAAGGCAAAGAGTGAACTTAAATCACTCGGCACCACAACAAACTCCAGTTCAAAGACCCAAGTCACCTGAAAGGAGAGATGGGTATTTGAAAGAGTTCAAGTATGTGGACGAGAATGGTATTACCAAGTCAGTTATGGCTTGGGTTCCCTGTGATAACTAACCTATTTTATTTTGTGCAGGAGATAACCACATGTCTAAACAACAAGTGGTTCGTCGACAGTGGGTGCTCCAGGCACATGACAGGGGAGAGAAGTGTACTTGCAGACTTCAAGGGAGGGAATCAGGGATTTGTATCATTCGCTGGTAATAAAGGAGGGAATATCACTGGTACTGGAGTTGTCACTAATGGGACAATCAAACTGGATCAAGTTTATCACGTTGATAAACTGGTTCATAATCTCATTAGTGTATCTCAAATCTGTGATAAGAAGAACTCAGTACTATTCACTGATACTGAGGCGTTAGTGCTAAAACCGGGATTTAAAGTACCTGAAGAGTGGATACTGATGAGGGCTCCAAGAAAGAATGACCTGTACATGCTCGACATGAACAAGCCGGAATCTTCGATGGGACCAATTTGTCTGCAATCTAAAGCTTCAGAGACTGAGTAGGTTTTATGGCACAGACGCATGGCACACTTGCACCTGAGAAAGATGAACTATATTACGAAAAATGGACTGGTGCAAGGTGTTCCGATGAAGAGTTTTCAGTTCGAGGATAAGTGTCTACCGTGCAAGAAAAGAAAACAACACTAGAAGGCACACAAGTCCAAGACTCAGAACTCCATCGCTGCCACATTCAATTTGTTGCATATGGACCTCTTCGGACCAATGAACAAAAGGAGTATAGGTGGTAGTTGGTACTGTTTAGTTATCACTGACGATTACTCACGTTTTTCTTGGGTTTTCTTTCTAGGTACAAAGGATGAGACGGCTTCCAAGCTCATCGGGTTCTTAGACTAAGTGGAGAATTCATATGGAACAAGGGTTAAACGACTTCGTAGTGATAACGGAACAGAGTTTAAAAACACAGTAGTTGGTGTATATTGCCTATCAAAGGGCATAGTGCATCAATTTAGTGCACCTTATGAGCCACAACAAAATGGGGTGGCCGAACGGAAACACAGGACATTGATTGAGGCAGCAAGGATCATGTTATCGGATTCAAAGCTTCCTACCATGTTTTGGGGGGAGGCAGTGAATACCGCATGCCATATTTTAAACCGGGTCCTTACTGTCAAATCTTTGAACAAAACCTGTTATGAAGTTTTGAATAAACGGCCAACTAATTTAACTGGCTTCGAACCTTTTGGGGTACCATGTACTTTATTGAGAACAAAACATCAACCTAAGTTTGGTGAAAAGGCTGACGAAGGATACTTCCTTGGTTATGTGCCGAACTCACCAAACAAACGGGTTTTTAACAAATCTAATGTTACAGTAGAGATTGTGTATAACATTGAAGTCACAAGTTATACACATGAACCCCAAACAGGTCCGGAATGGATATTTGACTATGACAAACTGTTTGAGTCATTTAACATTCTTTTGGATGAAAATGCAGGTACTATCGAAAAGGAGATGGCGTCGTTGAATCTGAATGACGAGGGTCATAGCTTTCCGAGGACCACTTTTTAATCAAATTCTGAGCCTACTTCAACTGAATATCGATCTCCCGAACTCCTTGATTCTGAAGCACCTACAAACGAAAATCAGACGAGAAATTCCAACTCTGAGGAAACAGACGTCGGTAGCCGTGTCAACGTGCGAGGCCGAGTATGTTGCTGCTGGTTGTTGCTGCTCACAGGTTCTGTGGATACAACAACAATTGCGGGATTACGGTTTGGCTTACACTCAAACTCCCATTAGGATAGACAATCAATCTACATTTTCTATAACAAATAATCCAGTTAAACACAGTAAAACAAAGCACATAGACATAAGGCATCATTTTATTCGTGATTGTGCTGAAAAGAACTTAATCAAATTGGTAAAAGTGGCAACGGACGATAATAATGCTGATTTATTTACCAAAGCTTTTGATAAGTCACGATTTGAAAATTTTATTCAACTAAATGGAATGCGCAACCCAGAGTAAATTGACCTTAGTAGAAGTTTTATTTCTTTTATAGCTGTAGTCTTTCTTTCTTTTTATAGTAAGTTTGCTAAATTAGTATACTTTCTATTTTTAGTAAGTTAGTAGGTTATTTTTTTATTACTATTTCTTATGAAAAACAAAAGAAAAAAACAGAGAAAATCATAAAAATTCAAAAAAAAAGAGAATATCAGAAAAAGGAGTTAAGTCTTAGATGCATAGGTTCAAAGTGACGAAAACTAGCATAGTCGTTACAAACTCTAAGTGTTTAGACTTTCACACATAATGCACCTAAAATTCTAAGTGTTATACTTTATTTTAGTTTGATGTGTTGGTAGGCACAATACATATAGGGAGTCCCAAGGCTAATAAAATATTCAAGAAAAAGCCGAACGTGTCACTAACTTAGATGTATGACCAATCGGTCTTAATTTTTATGTACGAGACATACAAACCTTGAGTCTAAATGAGGTATGCAAACTTTCTGGGGATGTATAGCAACATCAAATACATCTTAAAATGGAAAGCATAGAAAAATCATAAGGAATTGAGAGTCAAAAACATGTAACTCTGTTGTACGTAAGTACAAACCTGTTGCCTCTGTTTTGATTCGGGTTAGCAGATAAGCCGCTTTGTTGTACGTCGGTACAGACCTGTCACCGCTGTCTGGCTAGCTTTAATAAATAAACCTTAAGTCAAACTAAGACACTTTGTTGTATGTAATTACAGACCTGTGTCCGATGTTTGTCTTTTAAAGAAAGTTTGCAAATACCAAAAAGTTAGAATCATTGTCTGTATGCCTTGACCATAAAAGTATGTCTATGTCTGAGTCACGTAAGATAATCTCATGATAAATAAAAATGCCAAGGGATATTCCGAAATGTAGCATGTTTAAAGGGGTAAATACCAACAATCGGCTAGAAATGTATGTCACGCCAAACAATCAAAGGGATCAAAAATTCCTAAGTGTGAAAGTTTAAATACTGAAAGTGTGTATGTGACACCGCTATCTGATTGAACCTTTCTTTGACTATACTCATCAAAAATATTCTGTTAAGTTTTTAGTATAGGTAGTAAGTTTTAAACAACGTAGTTTAGTCTAAGTTCAATTTTTGTTCAAAATTTTAACTCTATTTTATTTTATTTTATTTTTTATTCTATTTTATTTTATTTTTAATTTTTACTTAGGAAAAAGGTCAAAAATTACTGAGGGTGCATTCCTAGTTGAATAAAATAAACATTGCGTGAAAATCTTGTGCTTAGGGTAAAAGATTTGGCATAGTTTATTCCGTTACTCGAAAAATGTTGAAAAAGTTGAAAATTGTTCAAAGTTTTTCAAAACTTACGATGTTGTGATAATTTAACGAAGATAACGAATGTATCTCTCGAACTTAATTCTAGTGTTTGGTTTACGCTCTAAACCATCAAAGAGGTATGGAGAGTTCCATTTCATTTTTATCGTTAAAATATTAATTTTTAATGTACTACTAACATTTTATGACTAGTTTCATGTGTTGATTAAGTCTATACAGTGTTAGAATTGGAGTATTTACAGAATTACAGATTCTTCAACTGACAAATGCGATTCGGGAACTTCATGCCAACTTGGATCAAACAGAGTCTGACGCAGAAGCAGCAGTTTGCAAATCTGGAGGCTTTATTGGCAAGTTGTTGAAAGATCGTCCATCTCAATGGGAGAAATTGTAGAGAAGTCAAAGAAGATGGCCTAAGCAGTGAGCTGGCAGATCTTTCAAGACAGTAATTTGCTCAGCTTGCTGATCCTCAGGGGGAGTTGTTGTTCATAGCCACTGACAAGGGAAAAGACAAGGATTCAGAGACGACTAAAGTAACTGAAGATAATGTCTGATCGGAGCACTGTCAGAGCTAAATGAAGATGAAATGAATTTCGACTTCGAAGATGACTTAGAACAGGAAGGATCTTGAGGATTGAGCATTTATTCCTTAAGATATACTTGATTGGAAGTCACTCAATGAAGGTAGCCTGAATGAAGATCAGAATGCGATAGATCTAGAGGTGTAGAAGTCTGCTCTAAATGATGAATCAGATTCTGAAGTGTGAAGTGACTGATTTGGCTTGGAAGGACCTTATAAATCTAGGAAGATGATTCTTTGCTGAGGTGTTTGCAAAAACTAACAGAAGGGAGGGTCATACTGCAGATTTGAGAGGTTAGTCTAAGAGTTATTAGAAGCGCTGTGGTTCAAAGGAACGTGGACTAAGTCTACAAAACGGTGAGAGAAGCGAATCTGAAAAGTCAGTCATGGATAACAAGAAGAAAAGGGGATTTCGGTCTTCATGGTCACTGAATCAGAGAGTCTATCAAGATCAATGAACAACAACTAGAAGCTATCGTCAAGGGGGAGTCTGTTGGTACATCTGGTGTGACGACAGCAGTCTAGTTTTGTTATTGATATATGTGAGGTTCGAATTTAAGATAAATTCGAAGTGATAGAAGTCAAGTTCGAATGTAGTGGTTAAAGGCAAATTCGAATCTAATGATTAAGGACAAATTCGAATGGGCCTTGGGCCAGATTCGAATTTGTCCTAGACAAACTCGAAATTGTCACTATAAATAAGGATAAACTCGATTTATTAAAGAGATCTTTGACGGCTCAGAGGTTCTGTTCAACTTAAGAGCAAAAAGACTTTTGGCAGAGAAGACTTTTTGCTGAATTCGTGAGGGATTAAGCAAATAGGCGATCTCGAGTTTATCATCTTATTGAGTGTTCTTTCGGAGAGAATCATCTAGTAGGTGCGTTCGTGTTCGTCCGTACAGCTTGTTGATAGTCTCTGTGTTCCGTGTGAGAGTTGTTTCCGTCAACTCGTTAACGAGGATTCCGCACTCGTTGACGGTCTCGCGTCTAGATAGATCCGTAGTGTGTAGACCTTACATTGTACGAGATTTAGGTGGTTTTAGACTCCATTTGAGCCAAAATTAACTGATTTTGAAGTTTTAATGGTGGAAAGTTTGTATTTCAAAATAACAAACTTTGAACCGGTAAAAAGTCAAATTGATAACAAGTATCTTTGATTAGTACCTATTAGGACTATTGGATGTAATTTTCTAAGTCTAAATTGGTTAAAATCTTGGATTTTTGTTGTTATTCAAATCGACACGTTCGAGTTTGATCATTGTTTCGAATTTGATCATAACTTCGAATTTGGCTTCGAGTTTGTCATTAAACTCGAAGCATGCACTAAATTCGAAACTATGGTTGTTTCGAACTTGTCATTCGAGTTTACTATTATATTCGAATTATTTGTTTAAAATTTAAATCAAACTTGTAGAAATTCATAGGTGTTGGATTTTGTACTTATACAAGTTCAAAATAAAACATATCTGAATTTAATCAAGTTTATGTCTATCTTAATAATTCTAATATCTTATATGCTTTAATGTGCAGACATGGCAGATAGAATTTTTGTTCCTAAGCATAATATGGTCATATCTCCGGACCATGAGATTCCAGAGGCTCAAGCATACCGCCAGATGGTGGATTTTTTAGTTGGATCAAGGATTTCATATGCGCTGTCACATAATATTCAGATAGTCATCCCATATGTTCGTCAGTTTTGGGATCATTTACAAGTGGACTGTACTGTTACTCCAACAGTATTAAGGACGAGGGTTGTTGGACACCCTCTAGTGTTTTCAGCTGACATGTTACGTCAAGTGTTGCAGCTAGGCTCTCAAGAACAAGAAAATGGGTCCATTGACTTTCCTCTAACAATCAGGCAAGCAGCTTTTATCAGAATGGGATATAGCCTGGACGTGGCTAAGTCCTTTTTCATGAAGAGCGGGCTGATAGGACAATGGCGACATCTAGCACATGTTTTTATGGTGTGTTTTGCTGCCAAGAAAGCAGGATTCGATTACATCGTATCGAAGATTCAATCAGGGATGATAACGTTGGTTTACAATCAAAGATTTAGCTTCTCAGAGATGTTCTTTACAGAGTTTGTTCAACAAATAACAGCTCCTGACCGAGAAAGATTTCTGCTATATCCGAGATTCGTAATGATGCTGATTAGACATTTTCTACCGAACCTGCCACAGCTGAATGAAATTCAAAGTGTTGCGGTGATTGACAAACGAATATTTGCCGATTGTTAAGCTCATCGAGGAAGATTAGCTAGGCCAGTGGAGGCACCACTTTTTGGTGCAGTAGTCAATCCAGATTTCCAAGTCGGGGAAGGTGCCAACTGGGCAGGGGATATGCAAGTTCCACAGCAACCGCAACAACAGCAACCGCCACAACTGAGGCCTCAGCAACAGAGGAGGAGGCAAAGACCGATAGCGAGACAAAATCAGGCTGCTAGGCCTTCGACAAGCAGAATGCAGGAGCCAGAGGAAGCTGGTTCGTCAAGTGCAGCACCCGAATCTGATCCACGGGTGGAGACCTTGGAGGAAATTTGGGCAGCCGGGCCTAATGCAAATGAGGCAATTACTTCTGAACTCATTGGAGATCTCTTAGAGCCTCCAGAAGGAGAAGTTGATATTTTTAAGCAGATCGATGATTATCAACCTGAAGCAGCAGGCGAAACCGAGTCAACTTCTGATTCTGAGTCAGAAGAAGCTGAAGAAATAGAAGTTGAGGGCCCAAACACAGTGACCGCAGATCCGTCCATTCACATAGGGACATATGGATGAAGATTAGTGGTGGTTGAGGAAGGAGTTAGAAGGAGAAGAGCTTCAAGGGAGTCAAATGACTCAGATTTTTAGGATGAGGAAATTACTCCTTTGATACCGAGGCAGAGAGCAAAGAGACATCGCTTCATGCAGGGAGCTTCATCAGCCTCTGCTCCTGAGCCAGAAATACCTACCACCCAACCATCAGAACCCATTCCACCACCACCACCTGTTCAAACATCCGTTCCTCCACCAATCATCCCCACTCCCATCCAATCCATACCATCCACATCATCAACCTTCATGGACAATCAAATGTTTTCTGAGCTGAGGAGCAAGGTTGACTTCCAGCAAGTCCAAATCTTTCAGTTAACAAAAGCAATCGGTGAAATACAGGCTCATAATGAAACTGTTGACAAGGAGAATGCTGAGTAAAGAAATCTGTTGGAAAGATGGAGGAAGAGAATCTAGAACTTAAAACTTTTATTGTAGATCAAGCTGCTGAGATTCAATCAATGCGATCCCTAATTGAGCAATTACTGAAAAATCTAAAGGCTCAGGGGGAGACGAGCTGTAGGGATCCGGAGGAGCAGCAAAGAGAAGGTGATGACGATGGCGATGGTCCCAATGCACCAAAAGAAAATGAGCCAGTAGATATTTCTGCTGCTCTTTATGCTGAAGTTCAGGGGGAGCCTAGTCAAAGTGGTGTTGAAGGAGGAGAAGCCAGTCCCTCAAAGGTCACTGAGAGTGACATGAATGAAATGATAAAAGCGTTAATGAATATTGAGGAAGAGTGTTTAGATTTTGATTTTGATTTTGAAGATGAAGTTGAAGACCTGGAAGAAGGGGAGTTCGTGCCTGAAGACATAACAGACTGGAAATCTGATGATGAGGTCTATGTTGATGAAGAAGATGAGGCGAATGAGATCATCGTTCAATAGAATCCGTTCACAGATACATATGTGTCGGAAGGAAATAATATGATTGACATAGAAGCGGTCAAAGCTGCTTTAAATGTTGAATCATCATCTAAAGAGCCTGCCAGAGAGCTTACAAATGAAGAAAAAAGAAAGCTGTGGTTCAGGGCAGAGAATAAGGAGTTAGAGTTGAAGAAAAAGATGCGCGTCCCTGGTACTGGAGAGCTGTCAGGAAATATTCTAAGCTGGTTCTTTGATCGAGAACTACAGCTACTCATTATCAAACGAAAGGATGGCCTCCAGTATCTCAGAAGAAGACTGATAGATTTCAACTCCTTGCCAAATGTTGAGATAAAGGCGTTGGCATGGAAGGAGCTCATAAATATCGGCGACGATCCTTACGCTGAAATCATAGCTAAGATCATTAGAAAGGAAGGAAGGTCGGGAAAGTTTGAAAGGCTCAATCCGAGAGTTGGCAAACGAGTAATGGACAATACCAGGATTGATCCTCTGACTGGTAGACCTTGGATGAAAATTCAATATAAACCAGTTAGATGTTTGAAGAAAGTCCCTCTCAAGCCAATGCCACAAAATGTTTTGAATAATCTCAATTGGTGTTATGTGGAAAGTGAAACAGGTGAAGCGGTGATGGAAGACTTTGAAGAAAAAGTAATTCTTAGAATATACGATCCGCTGCACCTAGTTAATCTCTCGAAAGATGACCTTCAAGTTCTACATACTCACCAAATCCTGAGTGATGCACATATGGAGTTTGAGGCTAGAAAGCATCAGAATGTAGTTAAAGTTTGTGTTGAGCAAGGCCTGTATGCTGGCAGTAGTTTAAATAAATCTAGTACTTAATCAAAATGTAGATAGTTGGAAGCTATCCTCAAGGGGGAGTCTGTTGGTACACCTGTGTGACGATAGCAGTCTAAGTTGTATTAGCATTTTGTCTAAGTCATGTTACAAAGTATTGAATATTAACTAGTGTTTGATATATGTGTTTATATGTGTTTGATAGTTATTGATTGTATGTTTGAACTTGATGTAATATATTACAAGAAGTTCAAACATAAAGTCCAAAGATTAATTCAATCATAAGTTAGAACATATGTTCAAATAGAAGTTTGACTTGTGAAATTCGAATTTAGAGCATATTCGAATTTACACATAAGGCAGATTCGAATTTGGTATAAATTCGAATAAGGCAGATTCGAATTTGTCAAGGGGACAAATTCGAATGGGCCTTGGGCCAGGATTCGATTTTGTCCCATGACAAACTCGAATGGATCACTATAATTAGGGATTAACTCGAATGTTTAGCAGACTTATTGCAGAATTTCGTGTGTGATTAGCAAAAGGCGATCTCGAGTTTATCAGCTGATATTGTGTCTGTTCGGAGAGAATCATCGCGTAGGTTCGTTCGTAGTCGATCGTACAACGCCGTGGTAGTCTCCGTGTTTCGTGTGAGTGATATATCCGTCAAGCCGCTAATGAGGATTCCGAACTCGTTGGTGTGTGTCGCGTCTAGATAGATCTATTAGTTCAAGACCTTACACGTTAGAGTCGAAAATGTAAGCTGGGAAGCTCGTGAATACGCGAGGGTTAGACTCTGCAGAAATAACACATAACATGCACAACACATATAGCTCAACACATAGCACATATACTCAATACTCGATGCACATCTCGGCTCAAGGGGACACCTTTCCTCCAAGCTAACAGGCCGCGTACAGCAGCGTTTAGCTACACAATAGGCATAGGAGTGACCTGGCAATAAACACTGATGTATATATACAATCTCATACTTCATGACTGGTTAGGGACAGTCAGCCTGCGCGATCACACTTTGCGGACACCTGTAACTCATACACATATAGCACATATAGGGAAGATAGAATCATACCTGTGTGCCACATTTCTGTTTCATACACATATCACAATATACACAACACAATACAACTCAGAAAATGGAGCTCTCATTTGGAAAGAACTCGAGTACTCACCGATATACCAAATCACCTCCCGAACGAACTCTAATGCGGGTCGGTACGCTGTCGGCTCGCACCTGTAAACTAAACAGATCAAGAAAATTAACACAACCCAACCGAAAAGCAACACAAATACAAACACAGACGTCATAACTGAACCCGACCCAACACACAACCCCAAACGGACACCGGAGCCCAAAACAAACCCGGCCCACTGCAGCCGGATCGCGGCCCGCGCTTATAACACGGTCACGCTTTTGATCGCTGGCCAGACCCTGCCGCCCATTCTTCCCTCATCACGAGCGCATTCACGGGGTCGCGACCGCGACCACGGAGAACAGCTCTGCTCTGTTCTTCGGACATGGCGGAACCTGCAGTTTCTCATCACCCGAACGCGATTTTCCAGTAACAGAGATACATAAAACACATACAACAGAGATACATAAAACACATATATGACCATACTTAACAAGCTAAAACTCCAAACTCATAAACTCAACAATCTTTCTCACGAATTTACCTCACAAAATCAATCAATGAACTTGGTTCTTGATTCCTGCTAACACCAGCCGAAAAAAACACACACAGTACACACACTTTTCTGAATTTGCAAGGAAAGGAACAAAAGTATCAAGCCACCCTCTATATACATATGCTTTCCTTATTTAGTAAGCCCCATACCAAAATAATTTGAACCCGATATCACTTTTTCACTATTAATATCGCCGTGATCTCATAATTATTATTAATCCATGAAAATAATAATCCGGCGACACGTATTGCTCGGTCCCGACACGTATAATACACGAAACAGGATCTCATTGGACGAACGCAATAATATTAAATTAAATATCCACTGAAATAATTACACGTACCAGGTCGAAAGTCCGGATGTTACAGAAAAAATATTATGAATCATTTCAATTTTCATTTATCTCATATGAAAAAATTATGAACTATTCTTTTTTAGTTTTTCTGAACAAAATAATATGAACTAGTGGTTTTTTAATTTTTTAGATCTAAATGAGTTGTAGTTTTTTTATTTAAAAACTAAAAATTAAAATAGATTGTAATACTTTTTTTCAGAAAAACTATAAACCGCAATTATTCATAGTTTTATTTCTTGTTAAAACTAAAAAAATGAATGAGGTACAATTTTTTCGTTAACAAAAATAAAAAACCAGAGTTGTTCATATTTTTTTTTAATTTATAAAATGAATGGGTCATAGTTTTTGTAATTCAGGAAAACTAAAACCTTGAATGGATCGTATTGCTTTATCATTTGTATAGATTAAAAAACTGAATAATCAGTAGTTTTTTAATTCCAAACAAAAAATACGAACCATCCTATTTTTTAGTTTTTCCAAACAAAATATATAAACAAACCCGGTTTTTAAATTTTATCAATCGAAGTGGGTTGTATTTTTTTATTTGAAAAACTAAAAATCAAAATGGGTTGCAATATTTGTCATTCAGAAAAACTATAAACCGGAAAAATTTATTGTTTTTTTCGTTGTTAAAAATACAAAAATAAATGGGTTGCAATTATTTTGTTAGAAAAAATAAAAAATCAGAATGATATACAGTTTTTTGTAAAAAAAATCTCAAACATGAACGGGCGTAGTTTTTCATTCAGGATAGTTAAAACCTAGCAATTGTAGTTTTTTAATTCAAAATGAAAAGTACTACGAATGAATAAGTATTGTGACTCATTCACTTTATTAGTTTTTCTTGAAATGGAAAACTATGACTGATTGTGGTTTATAGTATTATGAATAAAAAATACTGAGACTTATTTTCATTTTTAATTTTTTATTATAGAAAAAACTATAACCCATTTATGTTAGTACATCGTGTGTGACGATGTAGTCTAAGTATAGACATATCTTGTAAAAGACAATTTGACTATTATTATACATTAACAAGTGTTTGATATATGTTTGTTATATGTTTGATTATATATGTTTGATATTGATTGTATGTATGTTTGAACTTGATGTATTGTATTACAATAAGTTCAAACATAAGTTCAAAGATAAGTTCAAACATAAGTTTGAAGGCTCAAATTCGAATTTGTTAGAGGACAAGTTCGAAAGGCCTTGGGCCATGTTCGAACTTTTCCTAGACAAATTCGAACTGGGTGTTATAATTAAGGGCTAATTCGATTAATTGTCAGACTTTTGCAGAATTTCAGAGTGATTAGTGCAAAGGGCGATCTCGAACTTGCTAGCATTCAGAGAGTTTCGTTTGGAGAGAATCATCGTGTAGGGACGTTCCATTGTTCGTCTATCACTGTGCTAGTCTCCGTGTTTCGGTGTGCGTGGTCTATTCGTCAAGCCGCTAACGAGGATTCCACACTCGTTGGCAGGTGTCGTGTCAAGATAGGATCCGTAGTCAGGCAACCTTACAAGTGGTATCAGAGCATAAGGGTGTTCGTGGTGTTCTTCGTGTTCACAAGTAACATCTGTGGTTTCTTGACGTTTTTGGACGGTCAAATCACGTTTTTGGATAGATTTCGAGTTTTTCAAGTAAGATATCTTGAAAAAGTTCTTATAAGTTCATCTTTTTTGAACAAATTCAAAGTTTTTAATCCTAAAAACTTTGGTTTAATCCGAAAAGTTGAAAAAATTCAAACTTTTAATCATTTTTCGAACTTGCGGCGCTCGAACATCAAGGGGGTATTAGGGTTTATTCAAGATTCGAAATTATCAGAAAATACGCTCATGTCGAAGTTATTTTAGGGTTTGATTCGAGTTTCATTGATTCGAATTTGCTCATTTTCGAATTTCCCAAAATTCGAATTTAAGTATTCGAATTTCGCATCATCTTCGAATATGTCATTATTTCGAATTTAGTTGAGTTCAAACTTAATTTCGAATTTAATTTCAAACAAATTTAAAATTAACCAAATTCGAACCTATCCAAGTTCGAAAGGGCTAATTTAAATTAAATTCAAATTAAATTAATTAAGTTCTAATTCAAGAATTTTTGAAACAATGACAAGTTTCCAAAGGTTTGTTGAAATGGACCATGAGGTCTTTCTCCACCTAAGTTGATGAAGTTGGAGGATTATTATTGCTGGAAGGATAGGTTCGCTGACTTTGCTAGATTCAATGATATGAGAATGTGGATTTGTATCGACGAGGGATACATTCCACCTACAACAGAAGTTGAGGGACGTCAACGAGTCTTGTCATATCAAATGATGAAGGATGATGATAAGAAGTTATATGAGGCCGAGAACCGAGCATTCTCGATTATACGAATGGCTTTACCTCAGGAGATCCTGCACACATTTCGAAATCAACGAACTGTAAAAGAGTTAGGGGATGGACTGGAGAAAAGGTGTGAAGGTAATCCGAGGGTTAGGAAAGGTAGAATGGAAATGCTCAAGCAGCAATTCGCTATTTTCAAAGCTTTGAAAAACGAAAAGCTGGATGAGACCATTACCAAATTCTATCATTTATTGACTGAGTTAGACAACCATGATGTCGAGTATCATGAGTTAGAGAAGATTGAGAAAATTCTAGATGCTTTACCAGCCAAATGGGAGATGTATGTGGTGCTGATAAAGCATGATGAAGAGAAGTTTGAGACTCTAACTCTAGAAAAAGTCATAGGAACGCTGAGGGCCTATAACTTTGAATTGCTGAAGAAGGAACGGGAGTATGACCAAGTACAGGATCCGGATATGTATTTTGGGAAGTCCAAACCTTCAGTGGCAAGTGAATTAAAGACGGCTACAACATTCTTTACGGGTGAAACAACGACTCCAGTTGAAGTAGATGACTCAGGGAGCCGTGCTTTCTTAGGGTACTCTAGATTGGAAGAAGTCAACTCAGTCCGCATCTACGTCTCAAGGATACTCAAGGATGCCGATGAGCGCAAAATCAGCTGAATATCATTTAAATCTTTTGGCTTCATTTGTGGCCGCCGATGGCAATTGCGTTCAACGGAAAATCAACAATCCTACTTTATGGGATGAAGACTATGATCAGGTAGATCCTGATGACTTAGAGGAAATGGATCTTCAATGGCAAATGGCCATGGTGACTCGGCGAGTCAAGAGATTCATCAAGAGAACGGGCAGAAACCTAAATGTCAGCAACAATAAGATTGGATTTGACGAATTCAAAGTTAAATGCTACAACTGCCAAGGGTTAGGACATTTTGCTAGAGAGTGTCAAAGACCTAAAGTTGAGAACTACCAGAACCAATACCAGAATCAATCTCAAGGGAGATATCGGCCGGGTAGTTTGAGTAATCAGGCAAACATAGCTGGTCTGTTAACCAATGTAACATCTGACAGACAGCTCGATGGAACATACGACTGGAGTACACATCTAGAGTCTAACGCTAGAGCCTTCATGGCTGAAGTAACAAAGACTAGAAGTGACGGAGCAGAGAAAGAAGCAGAGGACGGCAACCAGAATGATACCAGTCCTGTGCTAGTGGAGAAGTCAGACAATCAGACAATTCTAGAGTTTGCTGCACAAATGGCAAACGTGGAATCAGCTCACGCAAAGGTAATTCTGAACTCCTCTACATTCCGCGATTTATGTGCTTTCTGTGCTACTACTAATGATAGATTAAATTTAGTGCTAGAAACACATACTAATCTAACTGCTCAAAATGAATCCTTAAAATCAGACAATGCTAGCCTCTTAGATATAAAGGAAGATCTTAGAAATAAGCTTAAGGCAGATGCACAAGATGTCATAGTTCTAAAGGACAAGCTGAGTGGGCAGTGTGTTAGAATAGAACTAATGTATGAACATGTTGAGGCGTTGACCAAAGAGCTATTGCAAGACATTTTATCAATAGATTTCTTATGCGTGCCCTTTGACTTAGGTGTCTCACTAGTGTCATGTTCTTTTGTCTCAACTATAGTGACTGTATCCTCTTTCTGATTACTAAAGTCAGGTTTGGCTTCTCCTACAATCTTATCACTAGAGTCCAGGGATATACTTGGAGATGCCTTATAATCGAAATTATTCAAGGGCTCCACAACAAACGCCTACTCAAAGGCTGAGAGTGAACTTAAATCACTTTGCACCACAACAGGCTCTCAATCAAACAACCAAGTCACATGAAAGGAGAGATGGGTATTTGAAGGAGTTCATGTATGTGGATGAAAATGGTATTACCAAGTCAGTCATGGCCTGGGTTCCCCGTGATAACTAACCTCTTTTCTTTCATGTGCAGGAGATAACTACAGGTCTAAACAACAAGTGGTTCGTCGACAGTGGTTGCTCTCATGACTGGGGAAAGAAGTCTACTCACAGACTTCAAGGGAGGGAACAATGGATTTGTATCATTCGCTGGTAACAAAGGAGGAAATATTACCAGTACTGGAGTGGTCACTAATGGGACTATCAAACTGGATCAAGTTTACCACGTTGATAAACTTAATCACAATCTCATTAGTGTATCTCAAATCTGTGATAAGAAGAACTCAGTTATTTTCATTGATACAGAGGCGTTAGTGCTAAAACCGGGATTTAAAGTACCTGAAGAGTGGATACTGATGAGGGCCCCAACGAAGGATGACTTGTACATGCTAGACATGAATAAACCGGAATCTTCGATGGGACCAATATGTCTTCTATTTAAAGCTTTAGAGACCGAATCAGTTTTGTAGCACAGACGCGTGACACACTTGCACCTAAGAAAAATGAACTACATCACTAAGAATGGACTGGTGCAAGGTGTTCCAATGAAGAGTTTTTAGTTTGAAGACAAGTGTGTACCGTACAAGAAAGGAAAGCAACACAAGAAGGCACACAAGTCCAAGACTCAGAACTCTATATCTGCCAATTTCGATTTGTTGCATATGGACCTGTTCGGACCAATCAACAAAAGGAGTATAGGTGGTAGTCGGTACTGTTTGGTTATCACTGATGATTACTCACGATTTTCATGGGTTTTATTTTTTAGGTACGAAGGACGAGGCAGCCGCCAAGCTAATCGGGTTCTTAAACCAAGTTGAAAATTCCTATGGGACGCGGGTAAAACGTATCAGGAGTGATAACGGAATGTAATTTAAAAACACAGTAATTGGTGTATATTGCCTATCAAAAGGCATAGTGCATCAATTTAGTGCACCTTATGAGCCACAACAAAATGGGATGGCAGAACGGAAAAACAGGACTTTGATTGAGGCAGCAAGGACCTTGTTCTCGGATTCAAAGATTCCTATCATGTTTTGGGGGGAGGCAGTGAATACCGCTTGTCATGTTTTAAATCGGGTCCTTACTGTCAAATCATTGAACAAAACCTGTTATGAAGTTTTGAATAAAAGGCCACCAAATTTAACTGGCTTCGAACCGTTTGGGGTACTATGTACGTTAATGAAAACAAAACATCAACCTAAGTTTGGTGAAAAGGCTGACGAAGGTTATTTCCTAGGTTATGTGCCTAACTCACCAAATAAAAGGGATTTTAACAAATCAAATGGTACGCTAGAGATTGTGTATAACATTGATGTTACAAGTTATACACATGAACCTCAAACAGGTCCGGAATGGATTTTTGATTATGACAAATTGTTTGAATCATTTAACATTCCTTTGGATGGAAATGCAGGTACAATCGAACAGAACTTATCGTCATTAAATCTGAATGACGACGGTCAATGTTTTCCGAGGACGACCTTTCCATCAACATCTGATCCTACAACAACAGAAGATAGATCTCCAACAAAGAATGATTCTGAGTTGCCTACAAATGAAAATCAGACAACAAATTCTAACTCTGAGGATAATGATCATGAGGAAGATAATGTAGCGTCTGAAGTAGTTCCTCCGTTAGGTGAAATAGGATCAAACTTAGGAGATAATCTTAGGGTAGATGAATTAAAAACATCGAGGATTAATAAGGATCATCCAGTTGAGAGTATCATAGGAAATCCGAATGTTGGTGTGAGGACTAGGAGTAGTTTGAATAACAACACAGTGCTATTGTCGATGATCAATGACTCCGAGGCTTTTCACACTTGCTTGTACTCATGTTTCATCTCGCAAGTAGAGCCGAAGAATGTGCAAATGACACTAAAAGAAAATTCTTGGGTTGAAGCGATGCAAGAAGAGCTGTCACAATTCAGAAAACTTGTAATAGGAACCAAGTGGGTTTTTAAGTGCAAGAGAGATGATCGGGGTATTGTGACTCGCAACAAGGCAAGACTTGTCGTAAAAGGTTTCAACCAAGAGGAAGGAATCGATTACAATGAGGTATTCGCGCCAGTAGCAAGGCTTGAGGCAATCCGTTTGTTTCTAGCTTTTACTTCTTTTAATGGATTTAAAGTCTATCAGTTGGATGTAAAAAGTGCATTCCTCTATAGCAAAGTGAAGGAACTGGTGTACGTTGAACAACCGCCCGGGTTTACAGATCCAAAGTATCCAGACAGAGTGTACCATCTTGATAAGGCTCTGTATGGACTACATCAAGCACCAAGGGCGTGGTATGAGACACTATCTACTCATCTTTTAGACAACGGGTTTGAAAGAGGGAGAACTGATAGTACACTGTTTGTGAAGAGGAAGGGTGAACACTTTATCTTGGTACAAGTCTACGTCGATGATATCATTTTTGTGTCATCAGATGAGTAGATGTGCAAAGATTTCGAGAAGGTGATGAAGTCTAAGTTTGAGATGAGTGCTATGGGAGAGCTGAACTTCTTTCTGGGTTTGCAAGTCGAACAGAGGAAGGAGGGTATGTTTATCCATCAAATGAAGTATGTCTACGGCATTCTAGAGCGCTTCGGGATGGAGGGAACCAAGCTGACTGCTCACTTTAGCACGCTGATTCAAGTGAATCACAATCTCGGACCGGGTACAGAAAGTGATACTGATGTGGATCCGACTTTATATCGGGCCATGATCGGGTCACTTATGTATTTTACTGCTTCTAGACCTGACATAATGTTTGCTGTGTGTATTTGTGCTAGGTTTCAAGCTAATCCAAAAGAGATGCATATGAAAGCTGTGAAGCGGATTCTGGGATACCTCAAGTCGAAACCGAAGCTGGGACTTTGGTATCACGCGGATGGTGATCTGGAATTGGAAGCTTTCACGGATTCAGACTATGGAGGTTGCAGCTTGAATCGAAAGTCAACAACTGGAGGTTGTCAGTTCCTTGGTGGGAGGCTCGTTTCCTGGCAATGCAAGAAACAGACTTCGGTAGCCGTGTCAACATGCGAGGCCGAATATGTAGCTGCTGGTAGTTGCTGTTCACAGGTTTTGTGGATACAACAACAATTGCAGGATTACGGTTTGACTTATACTCATACTCCTATTAGGATAGATAACCAGTCTACTATTGCTATAACCAATAATCCAGTTAAACATAGTAAAACCAAGCACATAGACATAAGACATCATTTTATACGTGATTGTGCTGAAAAGAATTTAATAAAGCTGGTAAAAGTGGCAACAGAAGATAATAATGCTGATTTATTTGCTAAAGCTTTTGATAAGTCACGTTTTGAGTTGTTAGTTCAATTAAATGGCATGCGTAATCCAGAATAACTTGACCTTAGTAGAGTTTCATTCTTTTTATAGTAAGTTTAGTAGCTAAGTAAACTTTCTTTCTTTTTATAGTAAGTTAGTAGGTTAGTTTATTAGCTTATTCTTATTTATGAAAAACAAAAGAAAAAAGAGAGAAAACCATAAAAAGTTAAAAAAAAAGAGAATATTAGAAAATGAGTTAAGTCTTAGATACATAGGTTCAAACTGAAGAAAATTAGCACAGTCGATACAATCTCTAAGTGTTAAACTTTCACACATAATGCACCTTAAACTCTAAGTGACATACATTTTCTAGTTTGATGTGTTGGTAGGCATAGTACACAAAGAAAATCTCTAAAGCTAATAAAATATTCAAGAAAAAGTCATATGTGTAACTAACTTAGATGTATGACCAAACGGTCTTAATTTTAATGTTAGAGACATACAGACAATGATTCTAAATGAGGTATGCAAATTTTCTGGGGGATGTATAGTAATATCAGATACATCTTAAAGAAAAGAAGAGAAAAGAAAAATCATGAAAATAAGGAGAGAGTCAAAACAAGTCACTTTGTTGTACGTAAGTACAGACCTGTGTCCTCTGGTTTGACTCGCGTTAACAAGACAAGTCGCTTTGTTGTACGTCAGTACAGACCTGTCACCGCTGTCTTGTTAGCTTTAAAATAAACTTTAAGACAAACTAAGACACTCTGTTGTATGTAAATACAAAACTGTGTCCGACGTTTGCCTTTTAAAGAAAATTTGCAATACCAAAAAGTTATAATCATTGTGTGTATGCCTTGATCATAAAGTATGTCTAAGGATGGGACACGTAAGGTAGTTTCTTGATAAGTAAAAAGACCAAGGGATATTCCAAAGTGTAACATGTTTAAAGGGACCATAATACCAACAATCGTCTAGAAATGTGTGTCTCGACAAACAATCAAGGAAAAAAAATTCCTAAGTGTCAGAGTGTAATACTGAAAGTGCATATTTGACACCGCTATTTGATTGAACCTTTCTCTGACTTTCTCGCCAAAAATATTCTGTTAGTATAGGATGTAAATGTTAAAAAATATTTCTAAAGTAGCTTAAGTTTAAATTATATTTAAAATTTTTATGTTATCTTATTTTATTTTATTTTATCTTAGTTTATTTTATTTTTTTATTCTAAGTAGGAAAAAGGTCAAAGTTACTAAGGATGCATTTTTAGTTGAATAAACAAACATTGCATGAAAATCTATCGCTTAGTGTGAATAATTTTGCAACGTTTGTTCCGTTTCACGAAAAAGTTGAAAAAGTTGGAAAAGTTGAAAAAGTTGAATTTTATTCAAGGATCTTCAAAATGTTCATTTAAATTTCGAATTCAAGACAACTTCGGATTAACATTCGAATCTGTCAGGAAATTTGAAATTAAATACAAGTTCGAATATGGTTCGTATAAATAGGTCAACTTTGACTCATTCATTATCACCTACCTTCGATTTTCATTCTTCGAACCTGTGTCTATGCGATTTCGAACTTGTGCTTCGACTTTGTCGTTTCGAATCTTCTACTATTTCTCAAAGTTTTGCCCGTTTGTGTTCGAATCTACCAACAAATTTAGGTATAAACATCAGTATTATACAAAGTTTAGGTAGCCTAGGACTCATTTTTAGCAAAAAATCGACCAATTTTGAAGTTTTTGGGATTTAAACTTTGTGATTCAAAATCACAAGTTTTAACCGGTGAAACTTCAAATAAATTTCATTTATCTTCGATTAGAACCAAATAGGACTAGTTGATACTATTTTCTAAGTCAAATGGGGTTAAAATCATGGATTTGTGTTCGAAAGTGACCGACTTCGAACATGTCCTTCGAATCTGTTATTATATTCGAATGTTTTTATAAAATAATCCAAACTTGTAGAAATTTGAATGTGTTGGATTTTGGACTTATGTAAGTTCAAAATAAAACAAATTCGAAATTAAACAAGTTTCATTTTTTTTTCTTTTTACTAATGTGGTTATTGTTTTTATGTGCAGCTATGGGTGAAACAACGTTCTTCCAAAAGCTTAATATGGTAATGTATCCAGATAGGGAGCTTCCCGAAGCTCAGTCGTTCAGACAGATGGTGGAATTTTTGGCACATTCCAGGGTTTCTTATGCCCTATCTCATAATGTGCAAATAGTCTTACCATATGTAAGACAATTTTGGGAGCACTTACAAGTAGACTGCACTGTTACCCCGACAGTTTTGCGAACCAGAGTCGGTGGGCAGCTAATTGCTTTCTCTGCTAACATGCTGCATCAAGTTCTGCAGCTCGGGACTAAAGATCAAGAGGCAGGTCCCATTGATTTCCCTGTACATATAAGGCAAGCGGCCTTCCTGCGTATGGGATATGCACTAGATATAACCAAAGCTTCATTCATGAAAAGTGGATTAATAGGACAGTGGAGATAGTTGGCACATGTGATTATAGTGTGCTTTGCACCGAAAAAGGCGGGATTCGACTACATTGTCTCCAAGATGCAGTCGGCTATGATTGCTTTGATATATAACAAGCATTTCAGCTATTCAGAAATTTTCTTTGCAGAGTTTGTGCACCAGATCACAGCTTCAGCGCGTGAAAGATATTTGATGTATCCGCGCTTCGCGATGATGCTTATCCGTCAGTTTTGCCGAATCTGCCACAGCTTCCAGATCTTCAAAGTGTGGCTATTATTGATAAACGAATTTTTGCTGACTCCCAGTCGCACAATGCCTGCAGGGCTGAGCAGGACAGGCCTTTTGATGCACCTCTCTTTGGGTCAGTGATAGATCCAGATTTTGTAGCCCCAGAAGGGGATAACTGGGCTGGTGAAGGTCCTCAGCCGCAGCCACTGCAGCAACAGCCACAACAATAGCAACGACCTCAACCGCAACCTCGCAGGAGGCAGAGAGCTCAGGAAAACCAATTCAGGCTTCAAGGCCATCCTCGAGCAGAATTCAAGAATCAACGGCAGCTGGTCCATCGTCAAACGCTGCGGGCCCTTCAGGCTTGGCCCCAGAAGTTGATCCTAGGGCAGAGACCCTTGAAGAGATATGGGCTCATGGGACGCAGGCCCAAGAAGATATTGGGGCCGAACTGATTAATGATATCTTGGAGAGATGTGGATGAATATCAGCCATCAAATGATGAGAATATGGACATTGAGGTCCCGATGGCAGGAATTGTAGAAAGAGAGACTGAGGTAGAAGGTCAAGCAATGACCACCTCAGAGTCTGAGTCTAGTTCTGAAGTAGTTCAAGAAGTTGAAGTAGAGGTAGAGCGTGTTGATCCATCTGTCCGCATTGGTAGATATGGTTCAAGAATTGTGGTCAGTACGAGAGAAGAAGATACAAGTGCTGCTAGAGCCTCAGATGATTCTGATTTTGAAGCAGAAGATCCAACTCCTCTCGTTCCTAGGCATAGGGCGAAGAGGCATCATTTTATGCAGGGAGCTTCATCCACTTCTGCTCTAGAGCCTGAAATTCCAGCTGTTCAACCATCCATCATGCCATCACCATTTACATCCATTCCATCTACATCATCCACATTCACTGAGAATTAGCGATTTACAGAGCTGAAGAGCAAGGTGGATTTCCAATCAGTCCAAATCTTTCAGCTAACCACAGCAGTCAAAGAACTTCAAGCTCATAATGCCAGACTTGATCAGGAGAACGCTGAACTGAAAACAACTGTTGCTGATCAAGCTTCTGATATTAAAACAATGAAGTCCCTCCTGCAGCAGTTAATGAAAAATCTTCAAGCTCTGAGGGAGACTAGCTGCAAAGAAGCCGAAGTGACAAGAAGAGATGATGATGACGACAATGATCCTGAGACTGGAAAAGAAAGTGAGCTAGCAGATTTTCCAACTGCTCAGCATGCATCAATTCAGGGGGAGCCAGGTCAGTCTGCAGTAGAAGAAAGGGCTGAAGGGGAAACCTCAAAGACCATCGAGAGCGAAATGATAGATGCTCTGATGGATATTCAAGAAGAAGAAGTTATTTTTGACTTTGAGGATGAAATTGAAGATTTGGAGGAAGGAGAATTTGTGCCAGAAGATATAGTTGATTGGAAATCTGATGAGGAGGTCGTGGAAGATGAAGATGACAACGTAGATGAAGTAATCATTCATTCACAACCGATCACAGAACAATATGTACACAATGATCAAAATGTAATAGACATAGATGAGATTAAGTTGGCCTCTGTGGAAGATTCAGAACTGGAGGAAGCTAAGAAGGAACCAAGCAGAGCTGAATTGTTAAACCTTTGGTTCCGTAAGGAATAGAAGAAAGCAGAGCCAAAGATGATGAAGAAGATGAGAGTGCCAAACTCTGAAAATCTCTCTAGTGGAATACTTAGCTGGTTCTTCGACAGAGAATTGCAGCTATTTATACTAAAAAGAAGAGATGGACTTCAATACCTGAGGCGAACGCTCAAAGTGTTTAACACACTGCCAAAGGTTAAAGTGAAAGAACTAGCATGGAAAGAGTTGATCAACATTGGTGACGACCCTTATGCTGAAGTGATCGCAAAGATGTCAGAAGAGAGGGTAGATCCGGAAAGTTTGAAGGACTCAAGCCGAGGTCAGGCAAAAGAGTTGAGGATGAGTCAAGAAAAGATCCTCACACGGGAAAACCATGGGCTAAAATGTTGTACAAACCTGTCAGATGCTTGAAGAAGGTACCATTTAAGTCTATGCCACAGGACGTTCTTAGAAACATGAAATGGTGGTATATAGACAATGATACAGTTGAAGCAGTAATGGAGGATATAGAAGACAAAGTAATTTTGAGAGTATATGATCTGCTGCACCTAATCAATCTATCTAAGGATGACGTGCGAAAGCTACATGATCAACCAATTTTCTTCCATGAAGGCTGGAGATCTGAGGCTAGGAAATTCCAAATGATAGTTAGATTATGTATTGATATAGGATTGTATGCAGGAAGTAACTTATATAGTTCTAGTAGTTAGACAAAATATAAATAGTTAGAAGCTATCGTCAAGGGGGAGTCTGTTAGTACATCCTGTGTGACGATAGCAGTCTAAGTATAGACATATTTTGTAAAAGACAATTTGACTATTATTATACATTAACAAGTGTTTGATATATGTTTGTTATATGTTTGATTATATATGTTTAATATTGATTGTATGTATGTTTGAACTTGATGTAATGTATTACAATAAGTTCAAACATAAGTTCAAAGATAAGTTCAAACATAAGTTTGAAGGCTCAAATTCGAATTTGTTAGAGGAGAAGTTTGAAAGGCCTTGGGCCATGTTCGAACTTGTCCTAGACAAATTCGAACTGGGTGTTATAATTAAGGGTTAATTCGATTAATTGTCAAACTTTTGCAGAATTTCAGTGTGATTAGTGCAAAGGGCGATCTCGAACTTGCTAGCATTCAGAGAGTTTCGTTTGAAGAGGATCATCGTGTAGGGACGTTCTGTTGTTCGTCTATCACTGTGCTAGTCTCCGTGTTTCAGTGTGCGTGGTCTATCCGTCAAGCCACTAACGAGGATTCCGCACTCGTTGGCAGGTGTCGCGTCAAGATAGGATCCGTAGTTAGGCGACCTTACAATTTAGATTGGAAAAACTAAAAACTAAAACGATTTGTATTATATATAATTGTGAATAAATGATCGAATATTATTTAACCATAAATATTCAGAATATATATTAAAAAAACTTATAAGGTTACGAAAAATAAAAATTATAAATAAATATATTTAATGAAATTAAATAAATAGTTATTAAAGATAGTAATAATAAATTTCCGAATGATTACATTGAAAGATAAGAGAATTACAGTGAAATCACGGTTGCTTGCACAGAAAACAACATGCTCTTTTGACATATCCGTAATGTGCTCGTGCAAATCCGTGCAATTACTTACGTACAAAAGTACCTTCTACTTCTATTTATACAAAAACAAGTATTGAATATTTACAATAAAACCCCCTGAACTATTACATTCGTAAACAAATATAAAACCCAACATTTATTATAAAATTCACAAAAAAATTGAAACATAAATTGGGTTTATTTTTGTGTTTATGATATCTTACAAAACTTGATACAAAAAAAAAAAATTAGGTTTTAATTTGATATGTTGTTTTTATTGATAAAAATATAAAAAGATGTTGCTATATTATGAAAAAACCAATATGTTTTCACGTTTTTTGCGTTTTCGCTCTCCATGTTATTTTTTTCATAAAAAACCTCAAGTTATTTTTTAGATTTGTGGTTTAGTGAAATTTTTACATTAGACCCCGATTGAATCCTATGCATCCTGTTATAAAAACGATTATGAACCTTTTGAATGTTCTAAATCTTGTTGTAAACACTTCTATGAATCTTTTGAATCATATGAATCATGTTACGAACACTTGTTGATATATATGAATAATTATATGTATTTTTTTATGTTCACAACGAATAACTTGTTCACAATGGATCTCATATATATTTATATATATATATATATATATATATATATATATATATATATATATATATATATATATATATATATATATACTGAAAATTCTATTTTTTCTTTTTCCCTGCCTTTTTCTTCATTTTCATTTTCTCTTTGATTCATGAGAATTGATTTTTATTGGTAAATATATATTTATATAGAAATATTATGTAATATATATGTATAATGTTATATAATTCTAAATATTTTTATGTAGATTAACATTACTATTCATAATCAATGTATATTGTTATGTTTCCTATACATTTCTGTTAGGCACAAAAAGGCCTCAGTCAAACCTGTTCTGCATCTGAGGGTGAGATTCTTAATCAAACCTGTTGATGACATTGAAGGTTGAATTTAGGGCCTGTTATATGCCTTATTGAAACGTGAAAAGGATTTGCAATATCAGTCTGAAGCTGCTCTATGTGTTGCATGTGTTGCAACAAAGGCAGTTTTGCTCAAGCTGTTCAGTCTGCTGAACAGGCTGAAAATAAACTGTCTACGCTGCTCTACATTGGTGAGCAGCTTGGGTAGTTTACAAGTGCTCTGTTCTTTGTGAACAGGCTAAACACTTTATGGAATGTGTTTCCAAGTCCTCATGTATTGTTTTCGACTACTAGATCAGTTTACAAAGTCGAAGACAAAGTGGAAATCAGAACTGCTCAGCCTGCCCAAGCTGTTCTGCTACATGAATACAAAAGGATATTTGAAAAAGGGTGACAGACCTTTTTCTTATATCAAAATAGGCCTTTACAAGGAAGAAAAACACAAAGTTGACATTCCTTATTTGGTTAAAGGCAATGCAACAGTAGACAAAGTGAAAAGACAAAAGTTCTGCACATATGAAGACAAGTCTGCTTTTCAGAAAAGTGCAGAAAAGGTTATGTTGTCTTTTCAACAAGACTTTACCTTTTCATTCCGTCAAATGAAGAAGCTTCACTTAGATCCTCTGAGTGAGTATAAAAGGAAACTTCCAAGGATTGAAAGATCAAGCCAAAAAGCTAAGTGCTGAAAACAAGAGTGAACGTGCATTCAAAGTTCCTTAGAGTCTTGTAAACACAGTGAGTGATTCTTAGTGAGTGTATTCATTGTAATTAGTTTAAGTTAGTCTTAGACTAGTTAAACATACTTTTGTATCTGTCATCTCAGCTTGAACCTTTACGCATTCAAACTTGTTTATAAGTAACATTTGTTAATAATACATACAAACATTGAGAAAATTGTGTGTAGTTTTTAAAGTGCTGTATTCACCCCCCCTCTACAGCTTAATGCTATATACTTGGGATATCTTTTGGGACCTACAACTGGTATCAGAGCCAGGTTCAGAGTGTGTTTCATTCTAGATCTCTCATTCTCCCGAAGTTTCCATGGACAACAGTGCTGCAAGTTCCTCATACTATGAAAATGGCTCAATGGGCAAACCTCCAAAGTTCAATCGTCAGAACTTTTCTGGTTAGAAGTGCAGAATGATGCTCTACTTAGAAAATCTTTATGTACAACTACCAGTGATTGTTAGGGAGGGTCCCTATGTGCCAACCTCTTTTACAACAATAACTCCTGCTGTTGAAGGAGCTGCTCCAGAGATCAGAACATTTGAGAAAGCAAAAGCTCAATGGTCTGATGAAGACAAAAGACTGGTGGCTCTTGATGCAAAGGCCAGAAACAATCTGGTCATCTCTCTACCTGATGATGTGTTCAAACAGGTTGAGAAGATGAAGAATGCAAAGGAGATGTGGGATACTTTGTGTACCGTCTATGATGGACCCACAATCACACTTGACAACAGGATTAATAATCTTGTTAGACAGTATGAACTCTTCTTTGCAAAACCAAAGGAGACTCTCACTGAAACCTACACCAGGTTTACTGCTCTTGTAAATGATCTCAAAGCTGTTGGGATCACCAAGGACAGCCTGACGTTGGTAAACAAATTCTTAGATGTTCTGCCTGAAGAATGGAATTACTTTTCTACAATGTTAAGGAATTCAGGTACCATCAAAAATATGGATCTTGTTAACTTATATGGATCCTTAATAATGAGAAATCTAGGCAACAGAAGAGAAATGTCTTGGAAATATCTAAGAAAGGTGCAGCCTTTGTGGCTAGTGTGAGACAACCTGTAAATCAAGTGAGTGATGTGTTCACTCAACCTGATCAACAGGCTGATGATAAGGAGGAAATGTCTAATGAGGAAGACAATGCAGATAGCACTGAACTGGATGATGAGGAGATGATAGCCATGCTTGTCAAAAGGTTCAACAAGAAAAGGTTTGGAAGTAACATGCTACATGGAAGCTCAAATGCTGTAAAAAAGAAAGCATTTGACAAGACCAAAGCTGAGTGCTTCAAATGTGGCAAAAGTGCCCATATAGCTGCTGACTGTGTGTCAAAAACTGTTGGTCAGACATCCAAATCACACAAGACAAATAGGGATGATGGCTATAGGGTTAAGTACCTTATGGCCATGGCTAAGCTGAGGAAGTTAGAAAACTCAGTGGTTTCTAACAGGCAAAAGGGACTAATGGCTGAAACTTGTGACTGGGAGGAGTCTGATTCATCATCTGATGAAGAAGACAACAACTGTCTGATGGCCAACACTGATGTCCCATCAACAAGCAACTTCAAACAGGATCTGGCTGAAGCTGAAGCTTTCAGCAGCTTGGAGAACTGGAACCCTACAATGATGTATAAGGTATAAAATTTTATGGATTACAGTTCTGAAGAAAAAGTTAAAATGTTTGAATATATGCTTGTTGATCTGAAAGCTGCTGTTGAGAAGCATGCTATTTTATTATCTGAAATCTCTAAGCTTAAAACTGATATTGAAACAAAGTCTAGTAAACTGGACAGCTTCCATAAGTTGGAAACTGAGCTTGATGAATTAAAACACATCAATTCCATTTTACTGGAAGAAAAGAGAGAAACAGATATAAAACATGCTAAGCTTCAAAAGATAGTTGACTCTTGGTGCCAATCTGCACAAAAAGTCAGCCACTGCATAAGCCAGCAGATTCCTGCACAAATTCAAGTCTATCTTGGAGGGGATCTTGACACAGCAGCTTCCATTGTTGAGGTTAATAGTTTAAAAGAAGACTTGTCCACTCTTGGTGAGCTTCCAAACACTTTTATTCAAAAAGTGAATGGTAAATTAATCTCAACAAACAGGTTTGTCAGGCCTCAAAATACTGACAGCTCGTGTGAACCAAGCTCAAAAGCTGTTGATCAAATGAGTTTTTCATCAAATAAGCTTGCTAAGTGTTCTGCTGATTCACACAAGCAAAAGAAAGGAAAGCATGTCCAAACTGCAGTTGTGGACACCAAATCTGTTGACAAAACAGACTCTGGGTCTAAAGCTGGAGTAAAAAGGCATACTAATCCTTTTAATGCTGAACACTTTGAAAATAAGTTTTCAAAAGGTAAGCAGTCTGCGTTTAACAAGAATAAGTCTCAGGTTGAAGGCAAACCTGCTGTGATTTCAAATAAGTTTTCAAATCATAGTGGTAAACTGGTTATAAATGAGAATAAGTATTTAAAAACCTGAAATAATGATTATGTTGATAGGCAACATCAATCACATCTCAGGAAGGGCAAAGGCAAAGTCATTGCTCAGCCTGAAAGATCTGGGAATAAGTTTCCTAAACCTGTGGAGGTTAAAAAGCCAATTAAGCTTCCTATCTTTGATATCTGCCCTCCTAAAAAGAGGAAAGAAGAGACAGGCAAAGCTATGGCTATTGAACTTTCCACTCAAGTTGTTGATTCATCATAAAGTAATAATTTTGCTAAACCTGCTGATGGAAGCAACAGAAATAACCCAGAATGTGTTTCTGAAAGGTCTTCTTCCAAAAATGCTAAAAGGAGAAAGTGTTATAAATGTGGAATGAAGACACATCTGGCCAAAGACTGTCCTGAAACTGTGGACATAAGGCCTGCTGACTCTGATGCTTCTCTCACTGCCAACATAAACAGTGTTGGAAACATCTCAGTCGACGAGAGTGGTATTCAAACTGATACCATTCAAATAGGGAATATGAGAGTTGACATTACAAGTCCATCAACAAATGTTGATGAAGTAGGAGAACTCATCTCTGTGATGAGTTCCCCTAAAAGTATCTAATATTCTTCTTATCACTTTGCAGGAAAAACAACCATCCCAGGTTTGGTACTTGGACAGTGGCTGCTCAGGGCACATGACAGGTTGTAAGGACCTGCTGAGTGATCTCAGGCCTGAAAAAGGGCCAAAAGTCACATTTGGTGACAATGTACAGGGATCCACTGAGGGATATGGAACTCTTAAAGCTGGTGCTGCAGTGTTCAAAAGAGTAGCCAATGTGGTTGGGCTAAAACATAACCTTGTTAGCATAAGCCAACTGTGTGACGCTGGCTATAAGGTTAACTTTGATGAGCACCTGGGTTACATATTGGATCCCCAAGGCAAAGTTGTGCTGAGTGCTCAACGAAAGAAAGGTGTATATGTTGTGGACATGCAATCTGCTGATCCCACAACTGATACCTGCGTCCTCACAAGAACAAATGCAGACTTAAACTGGTTATGGCACAAAAGGCTGTCACATCTAAACTTCAAGAACATTAACAAACTCTGTAAGAAAGAGTTGGTGACAGGTTTGCCTTCTATGACCTTTGTTAAAGATAAACTCTGCACAGCTTGTGAGAAAGGCAAGCAGAGAAAATCATCTTTTAAGTCCAAACATAACTTCTCTATTGATACTCCTCTCTTCTTAATCCATATGGACTTGTTTGGACCTGTTAATGTCCCAAGTCTAGGAGGAAGAAGATACACACTAGTAATGGTTGATGAGTTCTCCAGGTACACATGGATTATTTTCTTGAAGAGCAAAGGAGAGGCTGCTAGAGAAATTATTGGATTTGTGAAAAAGATGGAAATGTTGAACTCTGTCCAAGTAAAGCAGCTTAGAAGTGATCGTGGACTGAATTCAGAAACAGTACTCTTGAAGACATCTGTGAAGAGAGAGGAATCACTCAAAACTTTTCAGCTGTAAGAACTCCACAACAAAATGGAGTTGCTGAATGGAGAAACAGAACTCTCATTGAAGCTGCTAGAACCATGCTGTGTGCATCTGGTTTACCTTCATCATTCTGGGCTGAAGCTGTTAACACTGCATGCTTCACCCAAAACAGATCCTTAGTGGTGAAAAGGTGCAATAAGACTCCCTATGAGCTGATCAAAGGGAGGAAACCAAATGTCAGTTACTTCCATGTATTTGGTTGTCCCTGCTTCATTTTGAATCAAAGGGATCAACTGGCTTTGAACCAAAAGCTGATGAAGGTGTGTTTGTTGGCTACTCTGCTATCTCTAAAGCCTACAGAGTGTACAACAACAAAAGAAAGGTGATAGATGAATCTATTAATGTCACCTTTGAAGAGTCCAAGAATGCTTCCACCAAAGCTGTTCCTGAATCAGTTTCAGGAGAATTAAACTTTGATGATTTGATGCATTCAAACAGTGAAGAGGACTCAAAAGCTTCCACATCACCCAGTGTGGAACCTGTTAATCATGAAGGGCATGATGATGATTATGTCAATACACCCTGTGTGAATAAGTGTACTGATCTAATTACAAATGAATGTCCTGAACCTATCAATGCTGATTTTCCTGGTTCCTCTGCTGATATGTTCAACAGTGGTCAGTCATGTTCAACAGGTGAACAGGCTCAGGACAACAGTGTGTCTGAAAATTCTGAGAGCTTTTCAACAGGACCTGCTGAGGCTGCTGATAACTCTGGAGAATCATCATTGAAGAATGATCCTAAGTGGATCAGGTGTCACCCCAATGATCAAATAATTGGTGACATCAACAAAGGGGTACAAGCAAGGTGGGACAGCTTAGGGAACTTCTGTATGTTCTCTAGTTTTGTTTCACTTATGGAGCCAAAGAAAGTGGATGAAGCACTAAAAGATGCCAATTGGATCACTGCCATGCAAGAAGAACTCAATCAGTTTGAGAGAAACAGGGTATGGAAGCTGGTCCCTGCACCTAAAGGCAAAACTATAATTGGTACTAAATGGGTTTTCAGGAATAAGATGGATGAGCAAGGTCATGTCATAAGAAATAAGGCAAGACTGGTTGCTCAAGGTTATAGACAGGAGGAAGGAATTGACTATGATGAGACATTTGCTCCTGTGGCCAGGCTTGAAGCAATTCGTTTGTATCTAGCCTACGCTGCTCATAAGAGCATTAAGGTATTTCAAATGGATGTGAAGAGTGCATTTTTGAATGGGAAGCTGCAAGAAGAAGTTTATGTCAAGCAGCCTCCAGGTTTTGAAAATGAACATCATCCAGGTTTTGTCTATAAGTTGGACAAAGCTCTCTATGGTCTCAAACAAGCCCCTAGAGCCTGGTATGACACTCTTATTGAATTCCTTATGAGCAATGGGTATTCCAGAGGTAAAGTGGATACTACGCTGTTCATAAAGAAGGTGAAATCTGATATTATGCTTGTTCAAATTTATGTGGATGATATAATATTTGGTTCTACCAATGAGCAGTTATGCAAGAATTTTTCATTACTCATGAAATCTATATATGAAATGAGTATGATGGGAGAACTTACTTTCTTTCTAGGATTACAGGTTAAACAAACCTCAACTGGAATTTTTATAAATCAAAGAAAGTATACCTTAGATCTCTTGAAAAAGTTTAAATTTGATCAAAGTTCTCCTATTAAAACCCCAATGGCAACCAATGTAAAATTGGATGCTGATACGAGTGGCAAGGCTGTTACAGTAACAGCTTACAGAGGTATGATTGGGAGCTTGCTATACTTAACTGCTAGTAGACCTGATATTATGTTTGCCACCTGTCTGTGTCCTAGGTTCCAAGCTGATCCAAAGGAATCTCATCTAGCTGCTGTTAAGAGAATCTTCAGATACCTGAAGGGTACATCAGGTTTGGGTCTTTGGTATCCCAAAGACTCCAGCCTTGAACTAACAGGTTATTCAGATTCTGATTTTGCAGGCTGCCGGCTAGATAGGAAAAGCACAACAGGTGGATGTCAACTCCTTGGTTGTAAGTTGATAAGTTGGTGTAGCAAGAAGCAGAACTCAGTGTCTGCTTCTACTGCTGAAGCTGAGTACATTGCTGCTGGAAACTGCTGTGGGCAGATTCTGTGGATGCAGCATCAGATTGAAGATTATGGGCTTGTGTATAGGAAAATTCCTATTCTGTGTGATAACACAAGTGCCATAGCTATTTCCAACAATCCAGTATTTCATTCAAGAACAAAGCATATTGAAGTCAGACATCACTTCATCAGGGATCACATTCAGAAAGGTAATGTGGAGGTAAGTTTTATTTCCTCAAATGAACAGCTTGCAGACATTTTCACCAAACCTCTTGATGAAACAAGGTTTAATTACCTTGTCAGCAAGCTGGGCATGTTAAACAAAAGTGACTAAGTGTCCTCAAAGGTCTAAAACTTTGTATGTCTCACACTGATCAAGTTTCTCAGAACAGCTTAGACAGAACAGGCTCTGTGTGTTATGTACTTAGCCACTTTTCTGAAATCCTTGATCAGCTTGAACATACAATAGGCTGAACACATACAGTTTACTCGTCCAGCCTGATCTGATGGTCCATTCTTCACTCTGCTCGTTCCGTCACACTGACTTACAAGACATTGTCTTGTAACCTGCTCAGCTATTGGACACAACCTGTTCCTACATAGTTGAACAAGCTGAGGGAACAGTTTGAAGAATGAACAGCTTGTGATGACCTTGCTCATCACAGGTTTGACCAACAGCTTAGACCAACAGTTTTAATTACCTTTCTTCAAACTTAAGTTACTTAATTTATGTTTTTATTTAACTCAATTACTGCGGATAATGTGGATTACATGTGTTAGTGATTAAATAGGGCTCAAGTGATCTGACAAACGGTCTGACATGGACAACCGTTCCGTTTTCCGTTGACAACTTTTTCAAATCAACCGCCCAAATATTTCTCTCTCATACACACTCACATTCAAATCCTATAAATACCTCATACTGTTACATCTTCATCTTCCTCACTACTATCATCTGCCTTCTAAGAACCCTAAAAAAATTCGACTAACTGTCTTGTGCTTCTGCTACTTTCCCTACTCTCAAATGGCTCACAGAAACAACCCCTTCCTACCAGTGTTTGTTGGTGATGATGTGCAGAAGGATCCATCAGTCACCAAAATGCTAACCCTTAAACCCCCAAACTACATTGCCAACCTCACAATCCCTAAAAACTATGTGGGGAAAGGTTATGATCAAATGGTGGAGTTTTTGACAGTTCATCCGTTGAACTATGCTATGACTGCTACTCCTGGTGTCCTGTACCAGGAGATGGTGTACGAGTTCTGCTACACCTGTGCCTACAACCCCAACACCAAAGTCATCAATGGGACTATTTTCAATGGGACTCAGACCATTGAGATTACTGTTGATCTTCTCAAGGAGGTTCTTCATCTGCCCGTTGCTAATTCATATGATATGCCCCAGCCAGAAAATGAGCAAATGGGAAATTTGCTACGCTTCTGTGGTGTAGCAGAACCCAAAATTGGAGCAACACTGTATAGGAAGGATTTGTCTCCTACATACAGCTTTCTATTTGCCTCAGTAATGATGAGCTTCAGCAGCAAAGTTGGTTCATTTGACCAACTGAGCCCTGATGAAGTCCCAATAGTCTTACAGCTGGTGGATGGGACTATTATTAATATGGCTAAGTGGATCTTTCTGAACTTGAGGAACCTGGTGCAGCAAGAACCAAGACCAGCTGCTGTTCGTTACCCCAGGTTTCTGAGCCTCATATTCAGACACTTTTGTGGTGAGCATCTATACAACTCTCAGCCTCTACTTCATACTGCTGCATTCCCCGTAATAGGGAATAGAGTTTTCTACACCGCTGTACTTCCAAATGAGCCTCCTCTGTCCACACCAATGAGGAGGTTGTTAGGATTGATGGAAGGACCCTCTGCTGTGAGGGTGGATCCAGAAGCTGCTGCTCCCAAGAGAAAATCCAAAGCCAGGTCCAAGCTTATTAAGAGGACCCTGGCAACCACTGAAGCTGGGCCTGTGCAAAAGAAGGCCAAAACAGCTCAGTCTGAGTCTGCACTCTTAGCCTCTGTGGCTGAGGGGGAGCAGACTCCTCACCCTGGTTCATTCGTTGGACCTGAAGCCTCTGTGGCTGGTGCCTTTGTGGCACCTGAGACTATGGAACAGGCCAACCCACCTGTTTCTGACCCAGTCTCAAAAGCTGTCCAGTCTGAACCCCTCATCACCTCTCCACAATCACCCACTTCATCCCTCAATTACCAAAGAAAATCCCTCTCCAAAAAGAAACCAACCCAAACAACCACCTCCTCTGTTCCCTCCCAACAGGGTTCACTTGTAAGAGAAGCCACCCCTGCTGCCTCTCCTATATTGGGAGAAGGTTCTGCACAATTGGAAACTGCTTCACTCCAGCCTGAGTCCACCCAGAGTCAGCCTAGACCCTCTGGTTCCTCTCAACAGGAACCAGTTGTACAAAAGGAGATAACCACCTCAACTATTCCAGCCTCCCAACAGGCTGAGGATATTGAAAGACAGGAGCCCTCTCCACTCCATACTGCGTCCACACTGTCCCCCACTCAAACTTCTTTTCACCCTGAGTCTGCACGAGGTGCCCACACTGCTGGTTTAGACCAATCAGCAATTCAGCCTCAAACTTCTGCTCCCCATGATACAGCTGTTCTACACCAAACAGCTGCTGAGGGACCAACAACCCTAGCTGATGAACCTCAGGGATCATACCATCCCCTTGGTGAGGCTGCTCCTTCTATGCAAACTCCATCAGCAAGTTTCACCACTGCTGATGTTGAAATGCATATCTCATCTCCCCATGATGAGGTGCTTTTACACCAAGGCACTGCAGAGGGAACATCCACTGGCCTTCATGAGGATGTTGCAACACAAGCAGCATCTAAAAGGCCCCCAACATCAGTCCCTTTTCCTGATGAAGCAGCTACTGCCGCTGCTGAGGGACCCTTTGACCCCTCCAAGCTGGGCCACATTACTTTTGCCCAGGCTATGGAGCTTCTATCAAATGTTCCTCTTCCCTCTTCCTCACATCCTCATACACCAGCCTCATCATCATCTTCTCCATCCACCCAATCTAAACAGTCCACCCATACACCTCCATCTCCCAAAGACCTGCCTTTGAAGGATCAGCTTTCTCTGCTGACCAACAAAGTTGGTCCTTTGGAAACTTCCATGACCTCTCTACCCTATATAATTTCAGACTCTGTGTCTGAACAGCTTAAGGGATTCTTTGATTTGTTCAAAGCTTCCTTTCCTGCCACCCCACAAACAGATACTTCTCCACAGCTGCTTGCACTCACTGCACAGCTGCAAAATGTGTCCACCTCCCTCTCCTCCATTCTTTCACTTCAACAGGACTCTGTGTCCTCCATGACAGCTATTTCTCAACAGCTGTCATCTCTCCTTACTTCTTGCAATATTACTCTTCCTAATACGCTGGCCAGCTTGAACACACTCATTGGCTCCCTATCCAATTCTGTGTCATCAAACCTTGCTGATGTGCAAGATTCTCTCGAATTACATCTTGCACAACTTCAAAGTTTGCTGTTCACAGCTTCTGATCAGGAAAATATTGTTAAGCTGACCTCTCTTGCTGATTCCCAATCCTCTTCTCTTCAAACGTGTCTTACCCAGCTTGCAGAGGTAAGGGACTACTCGGCCTTCTTAGTGAATAGCCTTGTTGGCCCCAGACCTGCTGCCAAAACTGCTGGGAAGCCTGATGTCTTTGTGTCTTCAGGCAGACCGGGTGTTGAAGGTGCTGGTAGATCTCCTTCAAAGGGGGAGAAGTCATCTGCCTCGAAGACTAAGTCTAAGGGGGAGAAAACTTCTTCTCCTAAGGAAAAATCAGTGCCTGCAAAACTCACTGGTCAACCAGCAGGAGCTTCAACAGGTACACTGGAGGGTGCCTCTCACGCTGCTCAGTCTACTCAGGCTGAAACTCCAAACCCTGCTCAGTCTAAGGGGGAAGAACTTATGTCTGAGGACAGGCCAAGCAGCAAAAGGAGGCATCTAATCTTACATGAAGAAGAAGAAGAGGAGGAGGAAAGTCCTGAAGCTGCTGTCACTATAGCAGCTAAAGGAAAAGAAAAAGCAGCAACTGATCCCCAGCAACTGAAAGCAGCAGAGATTCAATTTCACAAAGCCAGGGCCAAAGAAATGGGTCTTCCTATGCACAAATACTTTGAGTTTAGAGAAGAACAGCTTCAAGCCCTGGAAGCTCTAAGGAAAGAAGAAGAATCTGCCAAAGCTGCTAAATCCTTTGCAATTCAAGAGGCAAGGAAAGTCAAAATGTCCACTCTGAATGTGCAAAAGAAATTAATGGAAGCTGCTAAGGGATCAACAGAAGAGAAGGAAGCAGAAAAAGAAAAGGGTGCTCCGGTCTCAGTGACCAAAACTCAAGTGCCCTCTGCTAGAACCCAATTCCATTTTGACAACCTGGCAAGGAAGAAGTTTCATGATGTTGCTGACCGAAGACTTGCTAAGGAACCAATTGTCAAAGCTGTTCCTAATTCAAGAAAAGGCAAACAGTGGAAACTGCAAATTACCAGGATGGGTTCAACAGGCCCTGAGCTGGAATCTTATGATCACACTGAAGTTGCCCAAATGGGGTACAGGGAATGGGTGGAACTAGCCGTTGCCATGAGCCAGTCAAAGTCAGAAACGGCTAAGACTATCAGGGCATATGTAAAGAAGTTAATGGAGAGAGTGAAAGATCTGGGTCTGATCTCAACTGATATAAGTGAGGGTGTCTCTGTGACATATCCCAAAATAAAGTCCAAAAGAACAAGGAGAGACACAGAACTGGAACAACTCCTCATCCTGATAGAACAAGGTGACTATGCTATTGAGATGAAAGGAGTTGATCACAGCCTGCCTAGTGGAATTGAGTTTGAAGATGGCAAGATCATTGAAGAGCCTGAGCTGGGGGCATTCTTTGTGGATCCCTTAACTCAGAAGAAATGCTTTCAGAGAGCATTAGATCTATACAAGGTGGATCTGAGACAGCTTGTAGCCTTCAGACTTGCAGTTTCATTCAGGCAGTCAAGCAGGTGGAGAGCAGCCATCTGGGATCAGCTCAGAGGCTGTTTTGAAAAAGGTGAACTTGAGGATCCCAAGTTTATGATAATAAGAAGTGAGATTCAAGAACTTGAGGATACTAGAGAGGAACTGGAAAAGATGTTTGAATGTCCCCCTCCATTGTGATGAAGTCCATCTACCATCTGGTAGATGAAGAATGGAAGCTGTCCATCAGTTGGACAGGCTTACCATTTTCTGCTCCCAACTAAAACAGTCCAATGCACATTAGTTGTGCTTTATTTACATATGTTGTAATTTTCTCTTTCACATTAGTTGTAATATACATCAGTACATCAGTTGTACTTTTGTAAGAACATGTGTTGTTCTAATGTAATCAAAAATCAGTGTATATATAAACTGATCTTTTACTTTATGCTGATGTTGTAATTTTATTTCAACAAATGTACTGTAAAAATATATAGTGATTTTTGACAAATCCAGCTTAGACTGGTTATTGCAAATAGGGGGAGATTGCTAGGCACAAAAAGGCCTCAGTCAAACCTGTTCTGCATCTGAGGGGGAGATTCTTAATCAAACCTGTTGATGCCTTTGAAGGTTGAATTTAGGGCCTGTTATATGCCTTATTGAAACCTGAAAAGGATTTGCAATATCAGTCTGAAGCTGCTCTATGTGTTGCATGTGTTGCAACAAAGGCAGTTTTGCTCAAGCTGTTCAGTCTGCTGAACAGGCTGAACATAAACTGTCTACGTTGCTCTACATTGGTGAGCAGCTTGGGCAGTTTACAAGTGCTCTGTTCTTTGTGAACAGAACCTGTTCTTTGTGAACAGGCTAAACACTTTATGGAATGTGTTTCCAAGTCCTCATGTATTGTTTTTGACTACAAGATCAGTTTACAAAGTCGAAGACAAAGTGGAAATCAGAACTGCTCAGCCTGCCCAAGCTGTTCTGCTACATGAAGACAAAAGGTTATTTGAAAAAGGGTGACAGACCTTTTTCTTATATCAAAATAGGCCTTTACAAGGAAGAAAAACACAAAGTTGACATTCCTTATTTGGTTAAAGGCAATGCAACAGTAGACAAAGTGAAAAGACAAAAGTTCTGCACATATGAAGACAAGTCTGCTTTTCAGAAAAGTGCAGAAAAGGTTATGTTGTCTTTTCAACAAGACTTTACCTTTTCATTCCGTCCAATGAAGAAGCTTCACTTGGATCCTCTGAGTGAGTATAAAAGGAAACTTCCGAAGATTGAAAGATCAAGCCAAAAAGCTAAGTGCTGAAAACAAGAGTGAACGTGCATTCAAATTGTGTCTTTCATGCATGCAAGTCTGCTTGAATAAAACAGTGCTCAGTGTCTAAGCTGTTCTTATTCAAGCTGTTCCTCAGAGTCTTGTAAACACAGTGAGTGATTCTTAGTGAGTGTATTCATTGTAATTAGTTTAAGTTAGTCTTAGACTAGTTAAACATACTGTTGTATCTGTCATCTCAGCTTGAACCTTTCCGCATTCAAGCTTGTTTGTAATTTACATTTGTTAATAATACATCCAAACATTGAGAAAATTGTGTGTAGTTTTTAAAGTGCTCTATTCACCCCCCCCCCCCACCCCTCTACAGCTTAAAGCTATATACTTGGGATATCTTTTGGGACCTACAACTTCATATGTTTCCTATAGAAATAAATTAACTGATACAACAATAACAATATTTTACATAGATTGATATGTAAGATATATAGATACAATAATTACAAATACTATGGTGATCATATTTTATGTATATTATCATGTAGTGTGTGTAGAAATACATTAAACAAACAATTTTAACAAATTAACTGGCGAACATATTCAATGTATATTATCATGTATTCTATTTAAAATATCATGTATTTTATATAGATACAACGATAACAATTTACTAGTATGACACTAACAATATTTTAGATAGATACTAACTACCTACAACTAATTCTGTATAAAATATCATGTATTCTATATAGATACAACAATTACAAATTACTAGTACCACAATAACAATATTCTACATAGATAGAAACTTACTACAATAATTTTTTATAAAATATCATGTATTCTACAACAATAATAAATTACTAGTACAACAATAACAATATTTTACATAGATACAAACTGGATACAACTAATTCTGTATAGAATACTAAGCATTCTATAAATAATATTATATTTCTATATAAATAAAAACCAAATCTAGATAGAATACATAAAGAAGTTGTACCATTAAAGACACAACCATTAGGAACCATAACGTTCGACGAATCGATAAACGTAATTGTAGGTCCCAAAAGGTTTCCCAAGGGTATAGTTCTAAGCTGTAGAGGGGGGGTGAATACAACTATTTAAAACTTAACAATCTTTTTCTCAATGTTTGTGTATATTATTAACAGGTGTTAATTACAAACAAGCTTGAATGCGGAAAGGTTCAAGCTGAGATGACAGATACAACAGTTGTTCAGCTAATCTAAGACACACTCAGACTAGATACAATGACTATGCTCACTTAGATGCACTCACTGTTTTTACAAGTCTCAGATGGACAGCTTACACAAGAACAACTTAGACACACTCTACTGTTTTATATAAGCAGACCTGCATGCATGGAATAACACACTTCAATGCACGTTCTGATTTCACACTCTTGATATCTCATTATCCTTTGAAGCTTCCTTTTATACTCAAAGGAGAATCTCAGTGAAGCTTCTTCATTGGACAGATGAGATAGTGGAGAGTCGTTCCAAAAGGACAACACACCTTTCTGTGAAGACCACCCCTCACGGGGCAGTAGTCACCAGTCTAGGTCCCACATCATGCAACACGATATCAATCATAACTAAGATACAATAATTAATTGCGGAATTATGAATTACATGTACAAGCATATTAGGATTAAGTTTAATACATATTATAGTTTTCAAATTAAACTTATAAAGAGCACAAGTCTAATCTAATTCATGTCATCATATAATCAAGATAAATCTACCCGAACCATCATACTGTAATCTTCCAAGCAGTACCAAAAAGGATTTGCTGGGTAGATGTTTATGAAAACTCCTGTCTTGATCTTGTAAGACCTAAGTACTAGGTCCGGCAGGTGACTTTCCTTTATCTTTTCCTGTAAAAATGTAACGTAGCAACTGTAAGCAATGCTTAGTGAGTAAATAGATTTTCAAATTAACATGCATCGTCAAGCGGATCATAAGTCTAGCATGATATGTCTTGGCTGCCGCTACAGCCCTCATGATTGAGACATAAAAGTCATAGAGTCGGATGATGTTCAAGTCACGCTCACGCTTAAATCTTGGGGATCAGCCACATACTGGGCTAGCTACCAGTAAATCAACATGGCGGAACATCGGAGGGTCATTACCAAGTTCAATCGAACTGGTGAAATAGCCAGGTCTAGAACAATAGACCGACAAGGCTAAGCAAGCTAAATCAATATGTCAAAGTATATGCAATGATGAAGCATACGTAATCAAAATCATGATAGCAGTAATCTCAAAGCATTATCCGAAATGAACTGTAAATGCAATATCATGTGAAATGATGATCAAATAGCTATCGTGATCCACTGGGCAACACCAAACCATGGTGTGCAGAGGTCACAATCCAGCTGATAATATGAATGTCAAATCAATCTAGCATCAACAATATGTCTCAACCGGAAATTCTAGCATGTTAAATCTGAATATCTATAACTCACAGATCTGGGGTCTTTATCAAGCAGATGTATATATCCGCCACCTGAGTTATCTAAGGATTTTATCTTTGTCAATCTGTTCTCTGTCAATTCAAATTTTAACCCGCTTTTAAATCTTTAAATCAATGTTCAGAATTTCACTGAACCTGTCCAGAATTATATCATATCAATCTCATGTCAATATCATCATCTTTTATCTTTAAAGTCTTTATTTTATCTGATTCTGATAACTGATCATTCATCTATCTTTCTTTCATTCATACTCTTTGTTTCTTTAAATTCTCAAAAGATCAGGATATATATAATAATATATATAATCATTTTGCTAATTATCTTGTTAATTTATGCGTCATCAATATGTATTTTATTCAATATATTTGAATTTAGGGAGTGGGGTTCGAATTTAATACTTAAATTCGAACATAGGGTTAAATTCGAAGGCATACATTTCAAATATATGCTAAATTCGAACACCTATATCTCGAACATATGGTTAATTTCGAACTCTCATTCGAATTTAAAGTCAAATTCGACCCAAGGTTCGAATTTAGCTAAAAATCGAGTTTGTTCTTTTGCATTTCGAGTTTGATCTTGGCTTCTCGAATTTGTTCGTATTTTACAGCTTTTAAACAAACATTTCTAAGTATAAAATCATGAATATGCTAAGTATTAAGCCTAGGTTCGATTCTATTATACATAATCTAACAGATTCGAGATTAAACTTAAGCAAAATAGCTTTAATCGAATGAATGATGGACAAATTCGAATTCTTCTTCAAAACCGAAAACAAAGAAATCAGAAATCAATGATTCTTACCTCAAATTCGTACTAAATCACGCATGTAGTACTCTTCGAGACCTTTCCAATGACGTATAAAACTCGATAATTGGCCGGTCAGTTTGGGAGAAAAACTAGAGAGAATATCAGTTTTTAGAGAGAGAGTAGAGAGAGAGTCAATTAGGTGTTTAATGATCCTTAATTAGGTCAGTTTGCAATTTAACCCATTATTACTTTTGTATCTTACATCTCTTTTATTTAATTGTCTTTAATAATTTATTAAATCATAATTTAAATATTTATATAATTTAATTAAATATTTCATAACTTAATTAAATTACAATTCAAATAATGTAATAAAATTACATTATTGGTTCAAAATACTGAAATTAAGTTTAGCTAAAGACTAGGTTGTTACAGAATGGGCTCCACCACGCACAAACTTCGTCCCCGAAGTTAGCTATGTTCGAACAGACTGGGATAGGTAGCTTTCTTAACCTCTTCAGATTCCCAAGACTGATGCGAACCCTTGTGGTGTTTCCATTGGACGAGCACAATTTGTATATCTTTATTTCGAAGCTTTTTAGTCTTCGAGTCCAGAATACATTCTGGCTCTTCAACCACTCGAAGCTTTTCATCAACTTGCAGATTAACATGTGGTATTTGTACTTCTCTTTCATTTGCTAAGCTCTTTCTCAAGTGACTAACATGGAATACAGGATGTATTCCCGCTAAGTCAGTTGGCAGTTCAAGACGAGAAGACTGATTTCCAATCTTTTCAACAATCTTGAATGGACCAATGAATCTTGAAGCTTGTTTGTTTCTCTTTATGAATCTCACCACATTCTTCATTACGGATACTTTTAGCATCACCCAATCATTAACTGCAAAACTAATCGATCGATGCCGATTATCATAGTATGACTTCTGCCTGCTTTGAGCTTCCAGGATATTCCTTCTGACAAGTTGAATCTTTTCATGAGTCAACTGTAGAAGGGCAAGACCCGCTATAGGCAATTCACCTGTTTCGCGCCAACAGGTGGGAGTTCTGCACTTTTGTCCATATAGAGCTTCAAAAGGAGCCATCTTGATCGTGGAATGATAACTGTTGTTATATGAAAATTCGACCAAAGGCAAGTGGTCATCCCAATTACCACCCAGATCAAGAACACAGGCACGAAGCATATCTTCTAGAGTTAAGGTAGTACGTTCACTTTGGCCATCTGCATTAGGATGATAAGCAGTACTCATTGAGATTCGAGTACCCATCCCTTCTGCAAGCGTTTTCCAGAATCTCGAAGTGAAACGACTATCACGATCAGAGACTATAGATTTCGGCACACCGTGACTAGAAATAACCTCGGTGATGTACATCTGTGCCAATCTATCAAGGGAATACGTCTCTTTCATCGGTATGAAGTGAGCTGACTTCGTTAATCGATCCACGACTACCCAGATGGAGTCGTGCTGTCTCTTGGTCTTTGGCAGTTTCGTGACGAAGTCCATGGTTATATGCTCCCACTTCCACTCGGGAACTGGCAGTGGTTGCATATCCCCGAAGGGTTTCTGATGTTCTACCTTAACCATTTGACATACTCTGCAGTTTTCAACATATTGACCGATGTCCTTTTTCATTCCTGGCCACCAATAATCAGCTTTCAGATCGAAATACATCTTTGAGCTGCCAGGATGTATTGATAAGTTGGACTTGTGGGCTTCAGATAGAAGAGTGTTGCGGATAGAACCATATTTAGGAATCCAGATTCGGTTTCCTTTGAGACATTGAAGTCCCAGATGATTCATAGATAGGAATTGAAGTTGCCCTTTAAGATTTTCAGAACGGAGATTCTCTTCTTTCAGTGCTTCAGATTGAGCAGATCTAATGTCCGGATATACTTTCCTACTCAAAGCATCCCGGACAACATTAGCTTTGCCGGGATGATATAGGATCTCACAATCACAGTCCTTGATAAGCTCCAAGGACCGACGCTGTTTCATATTCAGATCCTTTTGAGTAAAGAGATGTTTGAGACTCTTATGGTCGGTGTAAAGCTGACACCGAGTCCCATAAAGATAATGACGCCAGATATTCAGTGCAAAGGTAACGGCAGCCAACTCAAGATCATGAGTTGGTGCACTTTTCTCGTAGTCTTTCAATTTCCTTGAAGCGTAGGCAATGAGTTTTCCCCTTTGCATGAGGACACATCCTAAGCCAGTACTAGATGCATCGCTATAAACAACGAAATCATCATTGCCTTCTGGTAAGGCTAGGATCGGCGCTTGAATAAGTTTCTGTTTCAGAATTTTGAATGCCTCTTGCTGTTTATCGGTCCATAGGACAGGAGTATTCTTTCGTGTTAGCATCGTAATAGGTACAACAATCTTCGAGAAGTCCTTAATGAATCGCCGATAGTAACCGGCCAATCCAAGGAAACTTCTAAATTCGGAGGCATTGCGAGGTGTTTGCCATTTTTGAACAGCCTCGACTTTAGACGGATCAACTGAGATACCTTCGCCAGATACAACATGGCCAAGGAATTGGATCTATAGAGAAATCAAGGTAGAATTAAAGTTTTGTTTGAAACAAAGAACATTTTAAGAAATAACTCAAGACAATGTAAGGTTATTCCTGTCTGAGCCAGAATTCACACTTGGAAAATTTTGCATAGAGTCTTTCATTTCTCATTAACTCTAGCATTTGTCGCAGATGAATCGAATGGTCAGCCTCCGTTTTGGAGTAAATCAAGATATCGTCTATGAATACGATAACTGACTTATCCAGCATTGGTCTGCACACACGATTCATGAGATCCATGAACGCCGCTGGTGCATTTGTTAACCCAAAAGGCATTACGAGACATTCGTAATGACCGTATCTTGTTCGGAAGGCTGTCTTTGGAATATCCTCATCTCTTACTTTCAATTGATGATACCCAGAACGAAGATCAATCTTGGAGAAATAACTTGCTCCTAGTAGCTAATCAAATAAATCGTCAATTCTGGATAGAGGATACTTATTTTTGATAGTGACTTTGTTCAACTCACGGTAGTCGATGCACATTCGAAGGGTTCCGTCTTTCTTCTTAACGAACAACACAGGTGCACCCCACGGAGATGAACTTGATCGGATAAAACCCTTCTCTAGCATGTTAAATCTGAATATCTATAACTCACAGATCTGGGGTCTTTATCAAGCAGATGTATATATCCGCCACCTGAGTTATCTCAGGATTTTATCTTTGTCAATCTGTTCTCTGTCAATTCAAATTTTAACCCGCTTTTAAATTTTAAAATCAATGTTTAGAATTTCACTGAACCTGTCCAGAATTATATCATATCAATCTCATGTCAATATCATCATCTTTTATCTTTAAAATCTTTATTTTATCTGATTCTGATAACTGATCATTCATCTATCTTTCTTTCATTCATACTCTTTGTTTCTTTAAATTCTCAAAAGATCAGGATATATATAATAATATATATAATCATTTTGCTAATTATCTTGTTAATTTATGCGTCGTCAATATGTATTTTATTCAATATATTTGAATTTAGGGAGTGGGGTTCGAATTTAATACTTAAATTCGAACATAGGGTTAAATTCGAAAGCATACATTTCAAATATATGCTAAATTCGAACACCTATATCTCGAACATATGGTTAATTTCGAACTCTCATTCGAATTTAAAGTCAAATTCGACCCAAGGTTCGAATTTAGCTAAAAATCGAGTTTGTTCTTTTGCATTTCGAGTTTGATCTAGGCTTCTCGAATTTGTTCGTATTTTACAGCTTTTAAACAAACATTTCTAAGTATAAAATCATGAATATGCTAAGTATTAAGCCTAGGTTCGATTCTATTATACATAATCTAACAGATTCGAGATTAAACTTAAGCAAAATAGCTTTAATCGAATGAATGATGGACAAATTCGAATTCTTCTTCAAAACCGAAAACAAAGAAATCAGAAATCAATGATTCTTACCTCAAATTCGTACTAAATCACGCATGTAGTACTCTTCGAGACCTTTCCAATGACGTATAAAACTCGATAATTCGCCGGTCAGTTTGGGAGAAAAACTAGAGAGAATATCAGTTTTTAGAGAGAGAGTAGAGAGAGAGTCAATTAGGTGTTTAATGATCCTTAATTAGGTCAGTTTGCAATTTAACCCACTATTACTTTTGTATCTTACATCTCTTTTATTTAATTGTCTTTAATAATTTATTAAATCATAATTTAAATATTTATATAATTTAATTAAATATTTCATAACTTAATTAAATTACAATTCAAATAATGTAATAAAATTACATTATTGGTTCAAAATACTGAAATTAAGTTTAGCTAAAGACTAGGTTGTTACAGAATGGGCTCCACCACGCACAAACATCGTCCCGAAGTTAGCTATGTTCGAACAGACTGGGATAGGTAGCTTTCATAACCTCTTCAGATTCCCAAGACTGATGCGAACCCTTGTGGTGTTTCCATTGGACGAGCACAATTTGTATATCTTTATTTCGAAGCTTTTTAGTCTTCGAGTCCAGAATACATTCTGGCTCTTCAACCACTCGAAGCTTTTCATCAACTTGCAGATTAACATGTGGTATTTGTACTTCTCTTTCATCTGCTAAGCTCTTTCTCAAGTGACATAATGGAATACAGGATGTATTCCCGCTAAGTCAGTTGGCAGTTCAAGACGAGAAGATTGATTTCCAATCTTTTCAACAATCTTGAATGGACCAATGAATCTTGAAGCTTGTTTGTTTCTCTTTATGAATCTCACCACATTCTTCATTGCGGATACTTTTAGCATCACCCAATCATTAACTGCAAAACTAATCGATCGATGCCGATTATCATAGTATGACTTCTGCCTGCTTTGAGCTTCCAGGATATTCCTTCTGACAAGTTGAATCTTTTCATGAGTCAACTGTAGAAGGGCAAGACCCGCTATAGGCAATTCACCTGTTTCGCGCCAACAGGTGGGAGTTCTGCACTTTTGTCCATATAGAGCTTCAAAAGGAGCCATCTTGATCGTGGAATGATAACTGTTGTTATATGAAAATTCGACCAAAGGCAAGTGGTCATCCCAATTACCACCCAGATCAAGAACACAGGCACGAAGCATATCTTCTAGAGTTAAGGTAGTACGTTCACTTTGGCCATCTGCATTAGGATGATAAGCAGTACTCATTGAGATTCGAGTACCCATCCCTTCTGCAAGCGTTTTCCAGAATCTCGAAGTGAAACGACTATCACGATCAGAGACTATAGATTTCGGCACACCGTGACGAGAAATAACCTCGGTGATGTACATCTGTGCCAATCTATCAAGGGAATACGTCTCTTTCATCGGTATGAAGTGAGCTGACTTCGTTAATCGATTCACGACTACCCAGATGGAGTCGTGCTGTCTCTTGGTCTTTGGCAGTTTCGTGACGAAGTCCATGGTTATATGCTCCCACTTCCACTCGGGAACTGGCAGTGGTTGCATATCCCCGAAGGGTTTCTGATGTTCTACCTTAACCATTTGACATACTCTGCAGTTTTCAACATATTGACCGATGTCCTTTTTCATTCCTGGCCACCAATAATCAGCTTTCAGATCGAAATACATCTTTGAGCTGCCAGGATGTATTGATAAGTTGGACTTGTGGGCTTCAGATAGAAGAGTGTTGCGGATAGAACCATATTTAGGAATCCAGATTCGGTTTCCTTTGAGACATTGAAGTCCCAGATGATTCATAGATAGGAATTGAAGTTGCCCTTTAAGATTTTCAGAACGGAGATTCTCTTCTTTCAGTGCTTCAGATTGAGCAGATCTAATGTCCGGATATACTTTCCTACTCAAAGCATCCGGGACAACATTAGCTTTGCCGGGATGATATAGGATCTCACAATCACAGTCCTTGATAAGCTCCAAGGACCGACGCTGTTTCATATTCAGATCCTTTTGAGTAAAGAGATGTTTGAGACTCTTATGGTCGGTGTAAAGCTGACACCGAGTCCCATAAAGATAATGACGCCAGATTTTTAGAGCAAAGGTAACGGCAGCCAACTCAAGATCATGAGTTGGTGCACTTTTCTCGTAATCCTTTAATTGCCTTGAAGCGTAGGCAATTACTTTTCCCCTTTGCATTAGAACACATCCTAAGCCAGTACCAGATGCGTCGCTGTAAACGACAAAGTCATCATTGCCTTCTGGTAAGGCTAGGATCGGCGCTTTTCTGTTTCAGAACTTTTGGAATGCCTCTTGCTGTTTATCGGTCCATAGGCAGGGTATTCTTTCTGTGTAGCATCGTAATAGGTACAACCAATCTCGAGAACTTCTAATTTCGGAGGCATTGCGAGGTGTTTGCCATTTTTGAACAGCCTCGACTTTAGACGGATCAACTGAGATACCTTCGCCAGATACAACATGGCCAAGGAATTGGATCTATAGAGAAATCAAGGTAGAATTAAAGTTTTGTTTGAAACAAAGAACATTTTAAGAAATAACTCAAGACAATGTAAGGTTATTCTTGTCTGAGCCAGAATTCACACTTGGAAAATTTTGCATAGAGTCTTTCATTTCTCATTAACTCTAGCATTTGTCGCAGATGAATAGAATGGTCAGCCTCCGTTTTGGAGTAAATCAAGATATCGTCTATGAATACGATAACTGACTTATCCAGCATTGGTCTGCACACACGATTCATGAGATCCATGAACGCCGCTGGTGCATTTGTTAACCCAAAAGACATTACGAGACATTCGTAATGAACGTATCTTGTTCGGAAGGCTGTCTTTGGAATATCCTCATCTCTTACTTTCAATTGATGATACCCAGAACGAAGATCAATCTTGGAGAAATAACTTGCTCCTTGTAGCTAATCAAATAAATCGTCAATTCTGGGTAGAGGATACTTATTTTTGATAGTGACTTTGTTCAACTCACGGTAGTCGATGCACATTCGAATGGTTCCGTCTTTCTTCTTAACGAACAACACAGGTGCACCCCACGGAGATGAACTTGATCGGATAAAACCCTTCTCTAACAGCTCTTGAAACTGCTTTGACATTTCCTGTATTTCTGCAGGCGCAAGTCTGTAAGGGGCTTTAGCGATGGGAGCCGCACCAGGAACTAAGTCAATACCGAATTCGACTTGACGTTCTGGTGGCACTCCAGATATATCATCCGGGAACACGTCTGGGAACTCACAAACGATTGGGATATTAGTTATGGATTTCTTATTATCTTCAGAGACAGATTCAGATGAAACATAGCATATATAAGATTCGTGACCCTTAGACAGATACTTGTGAGCTTTTTCAACCGTTATAAAGCAGTGAGCACCTTTCCGCTTCTCGCCTTTGATTTCTAACACTCGGCCGTCTGAAGACTTGATTCTGATAATCCGGCGGTTGCAGACGATCGTAGCTTCGTTATTCGTTAACCAGTCCATGCCGATGATGACATCAAATTCTTTTAACGGTATCGGGATAAGGTCGAGATTGAATACGATGTTATTGACAAGTATAGTGCAGTTACGGTATACGGAATCAGCCATAACATAGTTGTTACTGGCTGTCTCAATATCAAGTATCACAGGGAGTTTTGATGGAGTTTTGGACAGTCTTCGAGCAAAAGCAATAGATATAAAAGAATGACTAGCACCGGAATCGAATAGTACGGGAGCAAGGATTGAGTTAAGCATAAACGTACCGGTTACCACATCAGGGGTTTCCTTTGCTTCCTCGGCTGTTATCTGAAATGCTCGAGTCCTTGCAGTCGGGGTTGCAGCTGAGCTTTTCATCGTAGACCCTCCAGCTGATGATTGTGACTGACCTCGTTGCCCACTACGACACTGATACATGAAGTGTCCTCGTTTTCCACACTTCGCACACCTAAGTCCTCACTGAGGGCATTCTTCACTGCTGTGACCGATTCTGTTACATGCAAAACAAGTGATGTCGTCCGGGTTACACAGCCCCATGTGTGATTTTCTGCATCTCTTGCAGAATCGTGGCTCGTTCGTTAAAGAGTAGGCTTGCGCTTTCTGAGGCGAACTGTATTGTTGGGATTGCTGAGGTTGTGACTTATTTGGCTTAAAGAATTCACCAAATCTCTGTTTCTTCGGAGGAGATAGACATGTCGGGTTCGCTGATGGAGCATAGAGCTGATCACCATACTCTAGATATCCCCTCTCGATCTGTCTGGCGGCTTCAACCATTTCTAGGTAAGTCTTATACTTTATCGCACTCATCGGGTGTCGGTATCTCGGGTTAAGCCCTCCGCGAAATCGATTCATCTTTCTTTCTTCAGTAGCTACTTGATACGAGGAGTAGCCGCAGAGTCGTGAGAATTCATGTTCATATTCGTCAACAGTCTTGGTTCCTTGAGTCAGCTGCATCAGTTGAACTTCCATCTTGTCTCGCTGATCAATAGGGTAATACTTCGCGTTGAACATGTCTAAGAACTGTTCCCACTCTAAAGTCTGTATTACTTCCTCGCCATAAATGCTCCTCTGAGTCTTCCACCAAGCACGGGCAGCACCAACGAACAAAGCAGACGCATAACTTACTTTCTTAGATTCTAAGCAGTCGGAAATTCTGAGATTTTCTCAGTATGGCTAATCCAATCCATCGCATGAATTGGATTAACTGTACCCTCAAAGTTTAGGGCAACGCTTGCTTTGAAATCTTTGAACTTACAGCCTTTCGGTTGCTCAATTTGGGCATCAGAGGTAGAGTTATTAGAATCAGATTCATTATTCTGGACTTGTTTTTCTTCTCGCTTATTCTTTTAATCATCACGTCTCTTAGCTTCGGCCTCATCTCTGGCCTGAAACTGTTCTTACATAATCGTATTTGGTTGTTCAGAATGTTGGGCTAATAGTTGTTGCATCATTTCCAACATTTGTTGGGGAGTCATGTTGTTTGGAATGTCACCTGATCCTGACATCTTTACTGAAAATTAAAATCATTTAACTATCAGTTTATAGACTTAGATCTATGTACCCTTTTTCCCATCCTAACAGTCTGTACATCCTATCTCAGTTCAAACCACCTAAATGATTGATACATATGTATTGCTTCAGTTTGAGACCAAGTATTACTCACGTAATACTTGATTCACTCAAACTATGGGCTCTGATACCATCCTGTGAAGACCACCCCTCACGGGGCAGTAGTCACCAGTCTAGGTCCCACATCATGCAACACGATATCAATCATAACTAAGATAGAGTAATTAATTGCGAAATTATGAATTACATGTACAAGCATATTAGGATTAAGTTTAATACAGATTATAGTTTTCAAATTAAACTTATAAAGGGCACAAGTCTAATCTAATTCATGTCATCATATAATCAAGATAAATCTACCCAAACCATCATATTGTAATCTTCCAAGCAGTACCAAAAAGGATTTGCTGGGTAGAGGTCTATGAAAACTCCTGTCTTGATCTTGTAAGACCTAAGTACTAGGTCCGGCAGGTGACTTTCCTTTATCTTTTCCTGTAAAAATGTAACGTAGCAACTGTAAGCAATGCTTAGTGAGTAAATAGATTTTCAAATTAACATGCATCGTCAAGCGGATCATAAGTCTAGCGTGATATGTCTTGGCTGCCGCTACAACCCTCATGATTGAGACATAGAAGTCATAGAGTCGGATGATGTTCAAGCCACGCTCACGCTTAAATCGTGGGGATCAGCCACATACTGGGCTAGCTACCAGTAAATCAACATGGCGGAACATCGGAGGGTCATTACCAAGTTCAATAGAACTGGTGAAATAGCCAGGTCTAGAACAATAGACCGACAAGGCTAATCAAGCTGAATCAATATGTCAAAGTATATGCAATGATGAAGCATACGTAAAAGTCATGACAGCAGTAATCTCAAAGCATTATCCGAAATGAACTGTAAATGCAATATCATGTGAAATGATGATCAAATAGCTATCATGATCCACTGGGCAACACCGAACCATGGTGTGCACAGGTCACAATCCAGCTGATAATATGAATGTCAAATCAATCTAGCATCAACAATGTGTCTCAACCGGAAATTTTAGCATGTTAAATCTGAATATCTATAACTCACCGATCCGGGGTCTTTATCAAGCAGATGTAAATATCCGCCACCTGAGTTATCTCAGGATTTTATCTTTGTCAATCTGTTCTCTGTCAATTCAATCTTTGACCCGCTTTAAATCTTTAAATCAATGTTCAGAATTTCACTGAACCTGTCCAGAATCATATCAATCTCATGTCAATATCATCATCTTTTATCTTTAAAATCTTTATTTTATCTGATTCTGATAACTGATCATTCATCTATCTTTCTTTCATTCATACTCTTTGTTTCTTTAAATTCTCAAAAGATCAGTATATATATATATATATATATATATATATATATATATATATATATATATATATATATATATATATATATAATCATTTTTCTAATTATCTTGTTAATTTATGCGTCGTCCATGTGTGTTTTATTCAATATATTCGAATTTAGGGAGTGGAGTTCGAATTTAATACTTAAATTCGAACATAGGGTTAAATTCGAAGGCATACATTTCGAATATATGCTAAATTCGAACACCTATATCTCGAACATATGGTTAATTTCGAACTCTCATTCAAATTTAAGGTCAAATTCGACCCAAGGTTCGAATTTAGCTAAAAATCGAGTTTGTTCTTATGCATTTCGAGTTTGATCTTGGCATCTTGAATCTGTTCGTATTTTACAGCTTTTAAACAAACATTTCTAAGTATAAAATCATGAATATGCTAAGTATTAAGCCTAGGTTCGATTCTATTATACATAATCTAACAGATTCGAGATAAAACTTAAGCAAAATAGCTTTATTCGAATGAAAGATGGACAAATTCGAATTCTTCTTCAAAACCCAAAACAAAGAAATCAGAAATCAACGATTCATACCTCAAATTCGTACTAAATCACGCATGCAACTGTAGATTCTTGTAGTACTCTTCGAGACCTTTCCAATGACGTATAGAACTCGATAATTGGCCGTTCGGTTTGGGAGAAAAACTAGAGAGAATATCGGTTTTTAGAGAGAGAGTAGAGAGAGTCAACTAGGTGTTTAATGATCCTTAATTAGGTTTATATACGTCATCTAGTTATATTTGCAATTTAACCCACTATTACTTTTGTATCTTACATCTCTTTTATTTAATTATCTTTAATAATTTATTAAATCATAATTTAATTATTTATATAATTTAATTAAATATTTCATAACTTAATTAAATTACAATTCAAATAATGTAATAAACTTTTATTATTGGTTCAAAATACTGAAATTAAGTTTAGCTAAAGACTAGGTTGTTACAGAATGGGCTCCACCACGCACAAACTTCGTCCCCGAAGTTAGCTATGTTCGAACAGACTGGGATAGGTAGCTTTCATAACCTCTACAGATTCCCAAGACTGATGCGAACCCTTGTGGTGTTTCCATGGGACGAGCACCATCTGTATATCTTTATTTCGAAGCTTTTTTGTCTTCGAGTCCAGAATACATTCTGACTCTTCAACCACTCGAAGCTTTTCATCAACTTGCAGATTAACATGTGATATTTGTACTTCTCTTTCATCTGCTAAGATCTTTCTCAAGAGACTAACATGGAATACAGGATGTATTCCCTCTAAGTCAGTTGGCAGTTCAAGACGATAAGATTGATTCCCAATATTTTCAACAATCTTGAATGGACCAATGAATGTTGGAGCTAGTTTGTTTCGCTTTATGGATCTCACCACATTCTTCATTGGGGATACTTTTAGCATCACCCACTCATTAACTGCAAAACTAATCAATCGATGCCGATTATCATAGTATGCCCAAGCACAAAACACTTGTAAAATGCCCAAGCTGCTCAAGAGAACAGAGCAGCGTACACAGTTTATGTCCAGCCTGTTCAGCAGACAGAACAGCTTGGACAAACTGCCTTTGTTACAATGAATGCAACATGGTAAAAAGCTTTGGGCTGGTATTGCAAATCACATTCTGCTTTCAATAAGACATGTAACAGGCCTTAAATTCAACCTTCAAGTGCGTCAACAGGTTTGATTAAAAATCTCCCCCTCAGATGTACAGCAGGTTTGACTGAGGCCTTTTTGTGCCTAAAAAGCTCCCCCTATTTGCAATAATCAGTCTAAGCTGATTTAATCAATAATCACTATACATTTTACAATACATCTTGCTGAAAAGAAATTACAACATCTAAGTAAAGTAAAAGATCAGTTTATATATACTGATTTTGATTACATAAACAACACACGCTTTTACAGTTGTACAACTAATGTACTAATGTATATTACAACTAATGTAAATAAGAAAAGTTACAACATATGTAACAAGGTACAACTAATATACAAACAAAGAGTTCAACACTTTGGAATGTTGATCTTGGGAGCAGATAACGGCAAGCCTGTCCAACAGATGGACAAGTCCCATTCTTCACCTACCCTGATGGTAGATGGACTTCACTCCAGTGGTGGTGGTCCTTCAAACATTTTTTCAAGTTCATCCCTTGTTCCCTCCAGATCTTGGATTTCAACTCTGAGGATCATAAACTTGGGATCTTGAAGTTCACCTCTCTCATAAAAGCCTCTGAGCTAGTCCCAGATGGCTGCTCTCCACCTGCTTGATTGCCTGAATGAAGTTGCAAGTCTGAAGGCTGCAAGCTGTCTCAGATCCACTTTGTAGAGATCTGATGCTCTTTGAAAGCACTTTTTCTTTGTTAAGGGATCTACAAAAAATGCCATTAACTCAGGTTCTTCAATAATTTTGCCTTCTTCAAACTCAACTCCACTGGGCAGGCTGTAGTCAATTCCTTTCATCTCAATAGCATAATCACCCTGTTCTATTAAGATGAGGAGTTCCTCCAGCTCAGAATCCATTCTTGTCCTCCTGGCCTTTATGTTGGGGTATGTCACAAAGACACCCTCACTTACTTCTTTTGAGATCAGGCCAAGGTCCTTCACTCTCTCCATCAGCTTCTTAACATATGCCCTGACAGTCTTAGCCGTTTCTGACCTAGACTGGCTCAGGGCAACTGCCAGCTCAACCCATTCCCTGTACCCCATTTGGGCAACATCACTGTAGTCATAAGATTCCAGTTCAGGGCCAGTAGCACCCATTCTGGTTATTTGCAGCTTCCACTATTTGCCTTTTCTTGAAATAGGGACAGCTTTGACAATAGACTCCTTGGCAAGTCTTCTATCAGCAACTTCATGGAACTTCTTCCTTGCCAGGTTGTCAAAGTGGAACTGAGCCCTTGCAGAGGATGCTTGCTTTGATTTGGTCACAGAGACCAGAGCACTCTTTTCATGTACACTGTCTTTCTCACCAGCTGATTCTCTGGAAGCTTCCAGCAGTTTCATCTGTACATCCAAAGAAGGCATTTTGGTTTTGCTTGCCTCATTGAATGCAAGAGATATGCCAGCTTTGGCAGATTCTTCTTCTTTTCTAAGTATTTCCAGGGCTTTGAGTTGCTCATCTCAGAGCTCATATGATTTTTCAAGGGGAACACCCATTTCTTTAGCCTTGGCTTTATCAAATTTTAGCTCTGCTGCTTTCTGGTGGTTAGGATCAACCACTGCGTTTTCTTTTCCTTTAGCAGTTTTAGTAGTAACAGCTTCAGGAATGTCTTCTTCTTCTTCTTCGTCTTCTTCATCCAGTAAGAGGTGCCTCCTACTTCTTGGCATGTCCTCATAAATGAATTCCTCCCCCTTAGACTGTGCAGGGTTTGGAGATTCAGCCTGAGTAGGCTGAGCAGCTTCAGGTAGATGAGAAGCACCCTCAGCTGGACAAGTACCTGTTCCAGATGCACCTGCTGTTTGACCAGTATGAGGTGATGTCTCCTTAGGAGAAGAGGTTTTCTCCCCCTTAGACTTAGTCTTAGAGGCAGACAACTTCTCCCCCTTTGAAGGAGATGGACCAACACCTTCAACAATTGGTCTGCCTGAAGAAACAAATTCAGCAGGGTTCACAGCAGTTTTGGCAGCAGGCTTGGAACCAACCAGGTTATGCACTAAGAAAGCCAGGTTATCCTTCACCTCTGCAATTTGGGAAAGACAGGTTTGAAAAGAAGAGGATTGGGAATCAGCAAAATAGGTAAGCTTTAGAATATTTTCTCTTTCAGAAGCTGTAGATAGAAAACTTTGAAACTTTGCAAGATGTAACTCAAGAGAGTCCTGCACATCAGCAAGATTTGCTGACATAGAATTTGATAGAGAAACAATGAGAGTGTTTAGGCTGGCCGAGGTGGTAGGAAGTGTAGTATTGCAAGTGGGGAGGAGAGTAGACAACTATTAGGAAATGGCTGTCATAGAGGACACAGAGTCCTGTTGGTGTGAAAGAATTGAAGAGAGGGAAGTGGAGACACTTTACAGGTGTGCAGTGAGTGCAAGCAGCTGAGAGGAGGTGTCAGTTTGAGGAGTGGATGGAAAGGAATTCTTGAACACATCGAAGAATCCCTTTAGCTGTTCAGACACAGAGTCTGAAATGAGAGAGGGTAGAGAGGACATTGAATTTCTAAAGATCCAACTTTGTTGGTCAGCAATGAAAGCTGATCCTTCAAAGGCAGGTCTTTAGGGGATGGAGGTGTATGGGTGGATTGTTTGGAGTGGGTAGATGGAGATGAAGAGGATGAGGCTGGTGTATGGGGATGTGATGTAGAAAGAGAGGGTATTTTAGAAAGAAGCTCCATAGCCTGGGCACCTTGTGCAGACTCAGGGTGTAGAGAAGTATGAGGTGGGGACAGTGTGGACTCAGTATGGAGTGGAGAGAACTCCTGTCTTTCAATATTATCAGCCTGTTGGGAGGCTGGAATAGTTGATGTGGCTGTCTCCATATGTACACTTGGCTCCTGTTAGGAGGAACCAGAGCGTCTAGGCTGACTTGGTGTTGACACAGGGTGAAGTGAAGCAGGCTCCAACTGTGCTGAACCTTCTCCCAAAATAGGAGAGGCAGCAGGGGTAGCTTCTTTTTCAACTGAACCCTGTTGAGAGAGAACAGAGGGGCTAGTTTGGGCTGTGGTGGTTTTTGGTTTCTTTTTGGCAAGGGATTTTCTTTGGTAGGATTTGAGAGATGAGGTGGGTGATTATGGAGAGGTGAGAGGTTCAGATCGGACATGTTTGGGGACTGAGACAGAAACAGGTGGGTTGGCCTGTTCCATAGTCTCAGGTGCCACAGAGGCACCAGCCACAGAGGCTTCAGGTCCAACAAATGAACCAGGGTGAGAAGCCTGCTCCCCCTCAGCCACAGAGGCTGAGGGTGCAGACTTAGACTTAGCTGTTTTGGCCTTCTTGTGGACAGGCCCAGCTTCAGTCGTTTCAAGGGCCCTTTTAACAAACTTGGCCTGGCTTTGGATTTTCTTTTGGGAGCAGCTTCTGGATCCACCCTCATAGCAGAGGGCCCTTCCACCAATCCTAGCAGCCTCCTCATTGGAGTAGAGAGGGGAGGCTCATTTGGGAGAACCGGAGTATAGAAAACTCTATTTCCTATAACAGGAAATGCAACAATACGAAGTTAAGGCTGAGAGTTATACAAATGCTCACCACAAACGTGCTTTAAAATGAGGCTCAGAAATCTGGGGTAACGAACAGCAGCTGGACGTGTCTCCTTCTGCACTAGATTCCTCAGATTCATGAAAATCCATCTGGCCATGTTGATAGTAGTTCCATCCACCAACTGTAAGACTATAGGAATCTCATCACGGCTGAGTTGGTCAAAGGAACCAACCTTGCTGCTGAAGCACATAACCACTGAGGCAAACAAAAAGCTGTAAGTAGGAGACAAATCCTTCCTGAACAGCGTAGCTTCAACTTTTGGTTCTGCTACACCACAGAAGTGCAGCAGATTCTTCATTAGTTCATCTTCAGACTGTGGCTGATCATATGTTTCAGCCACATGGAGTCGAAGGGTTTCCCTGATCAGACGAATGTTGATCTCAATGGTCTGAGTCCCATTGAGTATAGTGCCCTTAATGACTTTGGTATCTGGGTTGTAGGCACAGGTATACCAAAACTCATACACCATCTCCTGGTACAGGACGTCAGGAGTGGCAGTCATGGCATAGTTCAACGGATGAACTTTCAAGAACTCCTCCATTTCTTCGTAGCCTTTCCCCACATAGTTTTTGGGGATGGTTAGGTTAGCAAGGTAGTTGGTAGGTTTCAACGTCAGCATTGTGGTGACTGATGGATGTTTTCGAACATCAGCACCCACAAACACTGGTAGAAAGGGGTTGTTTCTGCGAGCCATTTGGGAAGTAGTGAAAGTAGCAGAAGCACAGAACACTTAGCCGATTTTTAGGGTTCTTGGGAAGTTTATGGAAGTAGTGAGGAAGACGAAGATGAAACAGTAGGGGGTATTTATAGGATTTGAATGTGAGTGGGTATGAGAGAGAAACATTTGGGCGGTTGATTTGAAATGGTCGTTAACGGAAAACGAAACGGTTGTCCATGTCAGACCGTTTGTCAGACCACTTGAGCCCTTTTTATTCACTAACACACGTAAACACACATTATCCGCAGTAATTAAGTTAAATAAAAACTAAATTTAAGTAACTTAATTGTGAAGAAAGGTAATTAAAACTGATGGTCTAAGCTGATGATCAAACCTCACAGGGTCAGCACAAGTTGTTCACTCTTCAGGCTGTTCCTTGAACCTGTTCAACTATGTAACAAGAGATTGTGTATAATAGTTGATCAGGTTACAAGACAGTGTCTTGTATGACAGATTGAAAGAGTGAGCAGGGTGGAGATTTGATCATCAGATCAGGCTTGACATACAAGCTGTTATTGTCAAACCTGTTAAATGCTCAGGTTGTTCAAGTTTTGCAGAGAATGGCTAAGAATAGAACATGCATAGCCTGTTCTGTCTAAGCTGTTCTGCGAAACTTGAGCAGTGTGAGACATATGATGACTTAGAACATTTTGGACACTTAGTCACTTTTGTTTAACATGCCCAGCTTGCTTACCAGATAATTAAATCTGTTTTCATCAAGAGGTTTGGTGAAAATGTCTGCAAGCTGTTCATCAGTGGAAATAAAACTTACCTCCGCATTACCTTTCTTAATGTGATCCCTGATGAAATGATGTGATCTGACTTCCATATGCTTTGTTCTGGAGTAAAACACTGGATTATTGGAGATAGCTATGGCACTTGTATTGTCACACAGAATAGGAGTTTTCCTATATACAAGTCCATAGTCTTCAAGCTGATGCTGCATCCACAGAATCTGCCCACAGCAGCTTCCAGCAGCAATATACTCAGCTTCAACAATAGAAATAGAAACTGAATTCTGCTTCTTGCTACACCAACTTATCAACTTACCACAAAGGAGTTGACATCCACCTGTTGTGCTTTTCCTGTCTAGCCTGAAACCTGCAAAATCAGAATCTGAGTAACCTGTTAGTTCAAGACTTGAGTCTTTGGGATACCAAAGACCCAAACCTGGTGTACCCTTCAGGTATCTGAATATTCTTTTCACTGCAGCTAGATGTGATTCCTTTGGATCAGCTTGGAACCTAGCACATAAACAGGTAGCAAACATGATATCAGGTCTACTAGCAGTTAAGTACAGCAAGCTCCCAATGATGCCTCTGTAAGCTGTTACTGAAACAACTTTGCCACTGACATCTGCATCCAATTTTACATTGGTTGCCATTGGGGTTTTAATAGGAGATCTTTGATCAAATTTAAACTTTTTCAATAGATGTAAAGTATACTTTCTTTGATTTATGAAAATTCCATTTGAGGTTTGTTTTACTTGTAATCCCAAAAAGAAAGTAAGTTCTCCCATCATACTTTTTTCATATTTTGATTTCATGAGTAATGAAACATTCTTGCATAATTGCTCATTAGTAGACCCAAATATTATGTCATCCACATATATTTGAACAAGCATAATATCATACTTCACCTTCTTTATGAACAGTGTGGTATCCACTTTACCTCTGGAATTCCCATTGCTCATAAGGAAATCAGTAAGAGGGTCATACTAGGCTCTAGGGGCTTGTTTTAGACCATAGAGAGCTTTGTCCAACTTATAGACAAAACCTGGATGATGTTCATTGTCAAAACCTGGAGGCTGCTTGACATAAACTTCTTCTTGCAGCTTCCCATTTAGAAATGCACTCTTCACATCCATTTGAAATACCTTCATGCTCTTATGAGCAGCGTAGGCTAGAAACAAACGAATTGCCTCTAGCCTGGCCACAGGAGCAAATGTTTCATCATAGTCAATACCTTCTTCCTATCTATAGCCCTGAGCAACAAGTCTTGCCTTATTTCTAATGACATTACCTTGCTCATCCATCTTGTTCCTGTAAACCCATTTGGTGCCAATTATAGTTTTACCTTTAGGAGCAGGGACCAGCTTCCATACCTTGTTTCTCTGAAACTGATTGAGTTCCTCTTGCATGGCAGTGATCCAATTGGCATCTTTAAGGGCTTCATCCACTTTCTTTGGCTTCATGAGAGACACAAAACTAGAGAACATACAAAAGTTTCCTAAGCTGTCACATCTTGTTTGTACCCTTTGTGGATGTCACCAATTATTTGATCATCGGGGTGACACCTGATCCACTTAGGATCATTTTTCAATGAGGATTCTTCTGATTTGTTTGCATCTTCAACGGGTCCTGTTGAACAGCTTTCAAGATTTTCAGACACACGGATGTCTTGAGCCTGTTCACTTGTTGAGCATGACTCTCCATTGTTGAACACATCAGCAGAGGATCCAGGAAAATCAGCATTGATTAGTTTAGGACATGAAGTTGTAATTAAGTCAGTACACTTATTCACACAGGGTGTATTAACATAATCATCATCATACCCATCATGGTTAACAGGTTCCACTCTGGGTGTAGTGGAAGCTTTTGAGTCCTCTTCACTGTCTGAATGCATAAGATCATCAAAGTTGAATTCTCCTGAAACCGATTCAGGAACAGCTTTGGTTGAGGCATTCCTGGACTCTTCAAATGTGACATTGATAGATTCATCTATCACCTTTCTTTTGTTGTTGTACACTCTGTAGGCTTTGGAGATAGCAGAGTAGCCAACAAACACACCTTCATCAGCTTTTAGTTCAAACTTTGCCAGTTGATCCCTTTGATTCAGAATGAAGCAGGGACATCCAAACACATGGAAGTAGCTAATATTTGGCCTCCTCCCTTTGAGCAGCTCATAGGAAGTTTTGTTGAACCTTTTCACCACTAAGGATCTGTTTTGGGTGAAGCAGGCAGTATTAAAAGCTTCAGCTCAGAATGATGAAGGTAAACTAGATGCACACACCATGGTTCTAGCAGCTTCAATGAGGGTTCTGTTTCTCCTTTCAGCAACTCCATTTTGTTGTGGAGTTCTTACTACTGAAAAGTTTTGTGAGATCCCTTTTTCTTCACAGAAGTCCTCAAGAGTACTGTTTCTGAACTCAGTACCATGATCACTTCTAAGCTGCTTTACTTGAGCAGAGTTCAGCATTTCCATCTTTTTTCACAAATTCAATGATTTCTCTAGCAGCATCTCCTTTGCTCTTTAAGAAGATTACCCATGTAAACCTGGAGAACTCATCAACCATTACTAGAGTGTATCTTCTTCCTCATAGACTTGGGACATTGACTGGTCCAAACAAGTCCATGTGGATTAAGAAGAGAGGAGTATCAATAGAAAATTTATGCTTGGATTTAAAAGATGATTTTCTCTGCTTGCCTTTCTCACAAGCTGTGCAGAGTCTATCCTTAACAAAAGTCATGGAAGGCAAACCTGTTACCAACTGTTTCTTACAGAGTTTGTTGATGTTCGTGAAGTTAAGGTGCGACAGCCTTTTGTGTCATAACCAGTTTAGGTCTGCATTGGTTCTTGTGAGAAAGCATGTTTCAGTTGTGGGATCAGCAGATTTCATATCCACAACATATACACCTTTCTTCCGTTTAGCACACAACACAACTTTGCCTTAGGGATCCAATATGTAACCCAGGTGCTCATCAAAGTTAACCTTGTAGCCAGCATCACACAGTTGACTTATGCTAACTAGGTTATGTTTTAACCCAACCACATAGGCTACTCTTTTGAACGCTGCAGCACCAGCTTTAAGAGTTCCATATCCCTCAGTGGATCCCTGTACATTGTCACCAACGGTGACTTTTGGCCCTTTTTCAGGCCTGAGATCATTCAGCAGGTCCTTGCAACCTGTCATGTGCCATTAGCAGCCACTGTCCAAGTACCAAACCTGGGATGGTTGTTTGTCCTGCAGAATGTCATAGGAAAATATTAGTTCCTTACTTCATCAACATGTGTTGATGGGCTAGTGATATCCACATTAATATTTCCTATTTGAATGGTATCAGTTTGCATACCACTCTCATTGACTAAGTTACTTCCAACACTACTTGTTTTAGCAATGATGGAACTAGCAGAGTCAACAGGCTTCATGTCCTCAGTTTCAGGACAGTCTTTGGCCATGTGTGTCTTCTTCCCACATTTATAACATTTTCTCTTTTTAGCCTTTTTGGAAGAAGAGCTTTCAGAAATACATTCTGAGTTATTTCTGTTGATTTTATCAGCAGGTTTAGCAAACTTATTACTATTTTTCGATGAATCAACAGCTTGGGTGCTCGGCACAATAGCAACAGCTTTGTCTGTTTCTTCTTTCCTCTTTTTGGGAGGACAGATGTCAAAAACGGGAAGCTTGATTGGTTTTTGACCTTTCACAGGTTTGGGAAACTAATTCCCAGATTTCTCAGGCTGAGCAATGGCCTTGCCTTTGCCCTTACTGAGATGTGATTGATGCTGCCTATCAACATAATCACTGTTTCTGGTTTTGAAAGACTTATTTTCATTTATAACCAGTTTTCCACTATGATTTGAAAGCTTATTTGAAACCACAGCAGATTTGCTTTCAACATGAGACTTACCCTTGTTGAAAGCAGGCTGCTTACCTTTTGAAAACTTATGTTCAAAAAGTTTAGCATCAAAAAGATTAACATGTCTCTTACCATCAGCTTTGGACCCAGAGCCTGTTTTATCAACAGGTTTGTCGTCCACTACTGCAGCTTGAGCATGTTTTCCTTTCTTTTGCTTGTGTGAATTAGCAGAGCACTTAGCAGGCTGATTTGATGGAGAACACATTCCATCATAAGCTTTTGGGCATTTTTCTCACAAGCTGTCAGTATTTTGAGGCCTGGCAAACCTGTTTGTTGAGACCAGCTTTCCATTAACTTTTGGATGAAAATGCTGGGAAGCTCACCAAGAGTGGATAAGTCATCTTTCAGTTTATGGATCTCAACAATAGAAGCTACTGTGTCAAGATCCCCTCAAAGATAGGCTTAGATTTGTGCAGGGATCTGCTGACTTATGCAATGGCTGACTTTTTGTGCAGATTGGCACCAAGAGTCTACTATCTTTGAAGATTTGCATGTTTTACATCTGTTTCTCTCTTTTCTTCCAGTAAAATGGAGTTGATGTGTTTTAGTTCATCAAGCCCAGTTTCCAACTTATGGAAACTGTCCAGTTTACCAGATTTGATTTCAAGATCAGTTTTGAGCTTAGAGATTTCAGATAGTAAAACATTATGCTTCTCAACAGCTGCTTTTAAATCAACCAGCATATATTCAAACATTTTCACTTTTTCATCAGAACTGTAAGCCATAAGATTTTGTACCTTGTACATCATTGTAAGGTTCCAGTTTTCCAAGCTGCTGAAGGCTTCAGCTTCAGCTAAGTCTTGTTTGAAGTTGCTAGTTGATAGGACGTCAGTATTTTCCATCAGACAATTGTTGTCTTCTTCATCAGAGGATAAATCAGACTCCTCCCAGTCACATGTCTCTGCCATCAGTCCCATTTGCTTGTTGGAAGCCACTGAGTTTTCCAACTTTTTCAGCTTAGCCATGGCCATAAGGTACTTAACCCTATAGCCATCGTCCCTGTTAGTCTTGTATGGTTTGGAAGACTGTCCAACAGCTTTTGACACACAGTCAGCTGCTATATGGCTAGTTTTGCCATATTTGAAGCACTCAACTTTAGATTTATCAAATGCCTTCTTCTTGACAGCATTTGAGTTCCCCTGCAGCATATTTCTTCCAAACCTCTTCTTATTGAACCTTTTGACAAGCATTACTATCATCTTCTCATCATCAAGCTCAGCAAGATCTGCATTGTCTTCCTCATCAGACATTTCCTCTTTTTCATCATCAGCCTGTTGGTCAGGTTGTGTGAACACATCACATACCTGTCCAACAGGTTTTCTCACGCTGGCCACTAAGGCAGCACCTCTATTGGACATTTCCAAGGCATTTCTCTTCTGCTTCCTTGACTGCTCATCATTTAGTAAGGATCCATATAAGTTTACAAGATCCATACCTTTGATGGTACCTAAATTTCTCAAGATTGTAGAAAAATAGTTCCACTCTTCAGGTAAGATGTCCAAGAACTTGTTCACCAGGGTCAGGCTGTCCTTTGTGATCCCAACAGCTTTGAGATCATTAACAAGAGCAGTAAACCTGGTGTAGGTTTCTGTGAGTGTCTCCTTTGGTTTTGCAAAGAAGAGTTCATTCTTTCTAACAATATTGTTAATCCTGTTGTCCAGTGTGATTGTGGGTCCATCATAGACGGTACACAAAGTATCCCACATCTCCTTTGCAGTGTTCATCTTCTCAACCTGTTTGAACACATCATCAGGCAGAGAGATAACCAGGTTATTCCTGGCTTTTGCATCCAGAGCAACCAATCTTTTATCTTCATAAGACCATTGAGCTTTGGCCTTCTCAAAGGTTCTGATTTCAGGAGCAGCTCCTTCAACCGCAGGAGTTATAGTAGTAACAGAAGTTGGCACATAGGGACCTTCCATTACTATCTCTGGTAGTTGTACATCCAGATTCTCTAAATAGAGCATCATTCTGCACTTCCAGCCAAAGAAGTTCTGATGATTGAACTTTAGGGGTTATGCCATTGACCCATTGTCATAGTAAGAGGAACTTGCAGCACTGTTATCCATGGAAACGTAGGGAAAATGAGAGATCTAGAGTTAACACACACTCTATCGGCTCTGATACCAGTTGTAGGTCTCAAAAGGTTTCCCAAGTGTATAGTTCTATGCTGTACAGGGGGGGGGGGGTGAATACAGCTATTTAAAACTTAACAATCTTTTTCTCAATGTTTGTGTATATTATTAACAAGTGTCAATTACAAACAAGCTTGAATGCGGAAAGGTTCAAGCTGAGATGACAGATACAATAGTTGTTCAGGTAATCTAAGACACACTCAGACTAGATACAATGACTATGCTCACTTAGATGCACTCACTATTTTTACAAGACTCAGATGGACAGCTTACACAAGAACAGCTTAGACACACTCTACTGTTTTATATAAGCAGACTTGCATGCATGGAATAACACACTTCAATGCACTTTCTGATTTCACACACTTGATATCTCATTATCCTTAGAAGCTTCCTTTTATACTCAAAGGAGAATCTCAGTGTAGCTTTTTCATTGGACAGATGAGATAGTGGAGAGTCGTTCCAAAAGGACAAACCACCTTTCTGCACGTTCTGATAAAGTATCTTTGTCTTTACATGGCAGAATCTTTATCTTTTCCTTTTTGTCACTGTTGCATAAGGCTTTAACCAAAAGAGGAATATCAACTTTGCATCTTTCTTCTTTTACTAATACCATTTTGATATAAGAAAAGGCCTGTCACCCTTTTCAAATATCTGTTTGTCTTCATGTAACAGAACAGCGTGGGCAGGCTGTGCAGTTCTGTTTTCCACTTTGTCTTCGACTTGTAAACTGATCTTGTAGCCAAAAAAATACATGAGAACTTGGAAACATATTCCATAAAGTGTTTAACCTGTTCACAAAGAACAGGTTCTGTTCCCAAAGAACAGAACACTTGTAAAATGCCCAAGCTGCTCAAGAGAACAGAGCAGCATAGACAGTTTATGTCCAGCCTGTTCAGCAGACAGAACAGCTTGGACAAACTGCCTTTGTTGCAACGAATGCAACATGGTAATCAGCTTTGGGCTGATATTGCAAATCACTTTCAGGTTTTAATAAGGCATATAACAGACCTTAAATTCAACCTTCAAGTGCATCATCATGTTTGATTAAAAATCCCCCCCTCAGATGTACAGCAGGTTTGACTGAGGCCTTTTTGTGCCTAACAGTAATCTATGTAGAATGTCAAGTATTTATGTAGAGTATTGCGTAATCTATATAGAATATTGCAAATGAACTAAAACAGAAAAAAATATTTCATTTAGACATTTTATCAAATACTTGGTATATAACTTATACAAAATACACCAAAAACGTAGTTTTAAACATAAAAGTAACCATTTAAATCTTGTGAATCATAAAAAAAAAAATTTTTAACAAAAAATATCCATATAACTATTACATTCATTCTATATTTAATATCGTACAAATAACTTTTATTTCTTGACCGTCGGACTTGCAAATCTTTATTTCGTGACCATCTGACGTTCAAATCATCATTTATTGACCATCAGACTTCTGAATTGTGAGAGATATAAAGGAGAATAAATAGATCATCGTGGCTTCGAGATCATCGCGGTGGGTGGTAACGGTTTTTTTTGGTTTTCTAATGTTTAGAGGGAGAAAAGAAAAGGGGACAAATTTTTTTGGGGTTTAAATGAAATAGAAAGAGAGAAAAAGGGAATATATAAATAGAAGAGATAAATCTTTGTTTTTTCAAAATAGCACCTATGATTATCAAGTTCTCACAAAAATTTAGGTTCTTAAAAGAATACATATACACATACATAAATATATATATATATATATATATATATATATATATATATATATATATATATATATATATATATATATATATATATATATATATATATATATATATATATATATATATATATATGGTTGAGATTGTAACATCCTGATTTTGGGTAAGGCACGTGAAATTATTTCATAGGTGATTATTATTCAATTTGGGACCCAGTGATATAAATTTGTATTTTGTGATAACGGGATCGGATAATGGGTGTCAGACCGGGTTTAAACCGAAAATGCATATATTGTTGAGCTATATGGGTGCTTGCTTCATAATTTCCTTTCCAAAACCAGAAAGTGAAGTGTGTGTATGTGTTTCAAGGTCAACAACAGCAACAACGGCAAGAGGAAATTGAGTTCTAAGATGTGATTCAAGCAAATAATTCCTCATCATCTTCTTCCTTTGAGTATAGGTGAGTTTTGAGCTTTAATTTTGTGGATTAAGAGTTATAATTTCTTCCTGAGATTGTGAATTGAGTTTATATAAGTTCCTACGTAAATTCGAAGCGTTTTGTTGGGTTGCATTCGAGTGAGGAATAATTTTCCATGGCTAAAAGTAAAAACAGAGTCTGCTGCTGCTGTTCGTCCGTGAGCACGGCCGCGATGTTCTTGAGATGAGCCCGGGCAGCGTTGCTTTGAGCGCAACGGGTCGCGGGCGGTTCGGTTCGGGCGCGGGTCGTGATGTGAGCGCGGACGGGATTGGGTGAGCGTGACCGTGATCGCGATCGGGAATGCGAGCACGTCTCTGTGAGTGCGGCCGTAATCCGGCTAGGGTTTTGAGTTATGTAGGGTGTGTCTATGGGTGTCCGGGGTTGTGTGAGTTGTCTGGGAGTCGTGTATAGAGTTATTGGGCTGTGATTGTGATGTTCAGTCATTGTGTTGTGATTCCAGGGTCTTGAGTTGATAGGGTTGGGGACGGGCAGGGAACCGAGACTTGAGTAGAGAAACATCGGGGCAGGTGAGTTTGAATGTTTTTCTAAGATACTTGCATGATTATTTATTTAATACTTGCATGATCTTTTACTGAGCTTTTTACGACACATTATGAGTTTTCTTACGAACTGTTTTTATTTATATGAGATTTGGGACACACGAGTTATCGAGTTACTAAATCGTACGGCTGGGCAGGGGTCGGGTCGCTCCCGATTCCCTTTTGAGTCATGAAGACTGTTCTGT
>JAANYP010001407.1:0-22346 GCA_020465985.1 Centrapalus pauciflorus | reverse complement strand
TTGTGACTATTGTCCATGCAATGAGAACTTTATTTTTATTTGTGTGTGGCTGATTGCAACCATTTGGTCACACAACGAGTGTATTGTAGTGGGCTTTGGTCACCTAAAATTATGCCAAATGTGGCCGTAGGTGTTATAAATTGTGACCATATGCTCTTTTAAGTGAGGTAAACTTGTAATTGGTGTGACTATTGTCCATGCAATGAGCACTTTATTTTTATGTGTGTGTGGCTGATTGCGACCATTTGGTCACACAACGAGTTTGTTGTTGTGGGCTTTGGTCACATAAAATTATGTCAAATGTGGCCGTAGGTGTTAAAAGTGTGACAATTGTCCATGCAATGACCACTTTATTTTTTTATGTGTGATGTGGCTGATTGCAACCATTTAGTCACCAACGAGTGTGTTGTTGTGGGCTTTGGTCACACTAAAATTATGCAAATGTGGTCCGTACAGTAGGTGTTAAAAATTGGGACCATTATGCTCGTTTAAGTGAGGTAAACTTGTTAATTCTTGTGACAATTGTCATGCAATGGCCACTTTGTTTTATGTGTGTGTGGCTGATTGCAACCATTTGGTCACACAACGAGTGTGTTGTGTGGGCTTTTGGTCACATAAATTATTGCCAAATGTGGCCGTTGTGTTATAAATTGTGACCATATGTCTTTTATGTGAATTAAACTTGTAATTTCTGTGACTATTGTCCATGCAATTGCCACTTTATTTTTATGTGTGTGTGGCTGATTGCAACCATTTGGTCACACAACGAGTGTGTTGTTGTGGGCTTTGGTCACATAAAATTATGTCAAATGTGGCCGTAGGTGTTAAAAATTGTGACAATTGTCCATGCAATGGCCACCTTATTTTTTTTTGTGTGTGTGGCTGATTGCAACCATTTGGTCACACAAAGAGTGTGTTGTTGTGGGCTTTGGTCACATAAAATTATGTCAAATGTGGCCGTAGGTGTTAAAAAGTGTGACAATTGTCCATGCAATGGCCACTTTATTTTTATGTGTGTGTGGCTGATTGCAACCATTTGGTCGCACAACGAGTGTATTTTTGTGGGCTTTGGTCACCTAAAATTATGCCAAATGTAGCCGTAGGTGTTATAAATTGTGACCATTTGCTCTTTTAAGTGAGGTAAACTTGTATTTTGCGTGACTATGGTCCATGCAATGACCACTTTATTTTTATTTGTGTGTGGCTGATTGCAACCATTTGGTTACACAAGGAGTGTGTTTTTGTGGGCTTTGGTCACATCAAATTATGAAGAATGTTGTCATAGGTGTTAAAAAGTGCGACCATATGCTCTTTTTAGTATGGTAAACTTTTTTTTGTGTGTGTGGCTGATTGCAACCATTTGGTCACACAAAGAGTGTGTTGTTGTGGGCTTTGGTCACATAAAATTATGTCAAATGTGGCCGTAGGTGTTAAAAAGTGTGACAATTGTCCATGCAATGGCCACTTTATTTTTATGTGTGTGTGGCTGATTGCAACCATTTGGTCGCACAACGAGTGTATTGTTGTGGGCTTTGGTCACCTAAAATTATGCCAAATGTAGCCGTAGGTGTTATAAATTGTGACCGTATGCTCTTTTAAGTGAGGTGAACTTGTATTTTGCGTGACTATGGTCCATGCAATGACCACTTTATTTTTATTTGTGTGTTGCTCATTGCAACCATTTGGTCACACAACGAGTGTGTTGTTGTGGGCTTTGGTCACATAAAATTATACCAAATGTGGTCGTAGGTGTTAAAATTTTTGACCATATGCTCTTTTAAGTGAGGTAAACTTGTAATTTTTGTGACTATTGTCCATGCAATGAGAACTTTATTTTTATGTGTGTGTGGCTGATTGCAACCATTTGGTCACACAACGAGTGTATTGTAGTGGGCTTTGGTCACCTAAAATTATGCCAAATGTGGCCGTAGGTGTTATAAATTGTGACCATACGCTCTTTTAAGTGAGGTAAACTTGTAATTGGTGTGACTATTGTCCATGCAATGAGCACTTTATTTTTATGTGTGTGTGGCTGATTGCGACCATTTGGTCACACAACGAGTTTGTTGTTGTGGGCTTTGGTCACATAAAATTATGTCAAATGTGGCCGTAGGTGTTAAAAGTGTGACAATTGTCCATGCAATGGCAACTTTATTTTTATGTGTGTGTGGCTGATTGCAACCATTTGGTCACACAACGAGTGTGTTGTTGTGGGCTTTGGTCACATAAAATTATGCCAAATGTGGCCGTAGGTGTTAAAAATTGTGACCATATGCTCTTTTAAGTGAGGTAAACTTTTAATTAGTGTGACAATTGTCCATGCAATGGCCACTTTATTTTTATGTGTGTGTGGCTGATTGCAACCATTTGGTCACACAACGAGTGTGTTGTTGTGGGCTTTGGTCACATAAAATTATGCCAAATGTGGCCGTTGGTGTTATAAATTGTGACCATATCCTCTTTTAAGTGAGGTAAACTTGTATTTTGCGTGACTATGGTCCATGCAATGACCACTTTATTTTTATTTGTGTGTGGCTGATTGTAACCATTTGGTCACACAAGGAGTGTGTTTTTGTGGGCTTTGTCACATAAAATTATGCCGAATGTTGTCATAGGTGTTAAAAAGTGTGACCATATGCTCTTTTTAATATTGTAAACTTCTATTTTGTGTGACTATTGTCCATGCAATGATCACTTTATTTTTATTTGTGTGTGGCTGATTGCAACCATTTGGTCACACAACGAGTGTGTTGTTGTGGGCTTTGGTCGCATAAAATTATCCCAAATTTGGCCATAGGTGTTAAAAATTGTGACCATATGCTCTTTTAAGTGAAGTAAACTTGTATTTTGTGTGACTATTGTCCATGCAATGGCCACTTTATTTTTATGTGTGTGTGGCTGATTGCAACCATTTGGTCACAGAACAAGTGTATTGTTGTGGGCTTTGGTAACCTAAAATTATGCCAAATGTGGCCGTAGGTGTTATAAATTGTGACCGTATGCTCTTTTAAGTGAGGTGAACTTGTATTTTGCGTGACTATGGTCCATGCAATGACCACTTTATATTTATTTGTGTGTTGCTCATTGCAACCTTTTGGTCACACAACGAGTGTGTTGTTGTGGGCTTTGGTCACATAAAATTATACCAAATGTGGTCGTAGGTGTTAAAAATTGTGACCATATGCTCTTTTAAGTGAGGTAAACGTGTAATTTTTGTGACTATTGTCCATGCAATGAGAACTTTATTTTTATGTGTGTGTGGCTGATTGCAACCATTTGGTCACACAACGAGTGTATTGTAGTAGGCTTTGGTCACCTAAAATTATGCCAAATGTGGCCGTTGGTGTTATAAATTGAGACCATATGCTCTTTTAAGTGAGGTAAACTTGTAATTTGTGTGAGTATTGTCCATGCAATGAGCACTTTATTTTTATGTGTGTGTGGCTGATTGCAACCATTTGGTCACACAACGAGTTTGTTGTTGTGGGCTTTGGTCACATAAAATTATGTCAAATGTGGCCGTGGGTGTTATAAAGTGTGACAATTGTCCATGCAATGGCCACTTTTTTTTATGTGTGTGTGGCTGATTGCAACCATTTGGTCACACAACGAGTGTGTTGTTGTGGGCTTTGGTCACATAAAATTATGCCAAATGTGGCCGTAGGTGTTAAAAATTGTGACCATATGCTCTTTTAAGTGAGGTAAACTTGTAATTTGTGTGACTATTGTCCATGCAATTGCCACTTTATTTTTTTGTTGTGTGTGGCTGATTGCAACCATTTGGTCACACAACGAGTGTGTTGTTGTGGGCTTTGGTCACATAAAATTATGCCAAATGTGGCCGTAGGTGTTAAAAATTGTGACCATATGCTCTTTTAAGTGAGGTAAACTTGTATTTTGTGTGACTATTGTCCAAGCAATAGCCACTTTATTTTTATTTGTGTGTGGCTCATTGCAACCATTTGGTCACACAACGAGCGTGTTGTTGTGGGCTTTGGTCACATAAAATGATGCCAAATTTGGTCGTAGGTGATAAAAAGTGTAACCATATGCTCTTGTAAGTGAGGGAAACTTGTATTTTGCATGACTATGGTCCATGCAATGACCACTTCATTTTTATTTGTGTGTGGCTGATTGCAACCATTTGGTCACACAACGAGTGTGTTGTTGTGGGCTTTGGTCACATAAAATTATTCCAAATGTGGTCGTAGGTGTTAAAAATTGTGACCATAAGCTCTTTTAGGTGAGGTAAACTTGTATTTTGTGTGACTATGGTCCATGCAATGACCATTTTATTTTTATTTGTGTGTGGCTGAGTGCAACCATTTGGTCACACAAGGAGTGTGTTTTTGTGGGCTTTGGTCACATAAAATTATGCCGAATGTTGTCGTAAGTGTTAAAAAGTGTGACCATATGCTCTTTTTAGTATGGTAAACTTGTATTTTGTGTGACTATTGTCCATGCAATGGTCACTTTATATTTATTTGTGTGTGGCTGATTGCAACCATTTGGTCACACAACGAGTGTGTTGTTGTGGGCTTTGGTCACATAAAATTATGCCAAATTTGGCTGTAGGTGTTAAAAATTGTGACCATATGCTCTTTTATGTGAGGTAAACTTGTAATTTGTGTGACAATTGTCCATGCAATGGCCACTTTATTTTTATGTGTGTGTGGCTGATTGCAACCATTTGGTCACACAACGAGTGTGTTTTTGTGGGCTTTGGACACATATAATTATGCCAAATGTGGCCGTTGGTATTATAAATTGTGACCATATGCTCTTTTATGTGAGGTAAACTTGTAATTTGTGTGACTATTGTCCATGCAATTGCCACTTTATTTTTATTTGTGTGTTGCTGATTGCAACCATTTGGTCACACAACGAGTGTGTTGTTGTGGGCTTTGGTCACATAAAATTATTCCAAATGTGGTCGTAGGTGTTAAAAATTGTAACCATATGCTCTTTTATGTGAGGTAAACTTGTAATTTGTGTGACAATTGTCCATGCAATGGCCACTTTTTTTTATGTGTGTGTGGCTGATTGCAACCATTTGGTCACACAACGAGTGTGTTGTTGTGGGCTTTGGTCACATAAAATTATGCCAAATGTGGCCGTAGGTGTTAAAAATTGTGACCATATGCTCTTTTAAGTGAGGTAAACTTGTAATTTGTGTGACTATTGTCCATGCAATTGCCACTTTATTTTTATGTGTGTGTGGGTGATTGCAACCATTTGGTCACACAACGAGTGTGTTGTTGTGGGCTTTGGTCACATAAAATTATGCCAAATGTGGCCGTAGGTGTTAAAAATAGGGACCATATGCTCTTTTAAGTGAGGTAAACTTGTATTTTGTGTGACTATTGTCCAAGCAATAGCCACTTTATTTTTATTTGTGTGTGGCTCATTGCAACCACTTGGTCACACAACGAGTGTGTTGTTGTGGGTTTTGGTCACATAAAATTATGTTAAATGTGGCCGTAGGTGTTAAAAATTGAGACAATTGTCCATGCAATGGACACCTTATTTTTGATTGTGTGTGGCTGATTGCAAACATTTGGTCACACAACGAGTGTGTTGTTGTGGGCTTTGGTGACATAAAATTATGTTAAATGTGGCCGTAGGTGTTAAAAAGTGTGACAATTGTCCATGCAATGGCCACTTTATTTTTATGTGTGTGTGGCTGATTGCAACCATTTGGTCACACAATGAGTGTGTTGTTGTGCGCTTTGGTCAAATAAAATTATGCCAAATGTGGCCGTAGGTGTTAAAAATTGTGACCATATGCTCTTTTCAGTGAGGTAAACTTGTAATTTGAGTGACTGTTGTCCATGCAATTGCCACTTTATTTTTATGTGTGTGTGGCTGATTGCAACCATTTGGTCACACAACGAGTGTGTTGTTGTGGGCTTTGGTCACATAAAATTATGTCAAATGTGGCAGTAGGTGTTAAAAAGTGTGGCAATTGTCCATGCAATGGCCACTTTATTTTTATGTGTGTGTGGCTGATTGCAACCATTTGGTCACACAACGAGTGTATTGTTGTGGGCTTTGGTCACCTAAAATTATGCCAAATGTAGCCGTAGGTGTTATAAATTGTGACCATATCCTCTTTTAAGTGAGGTAAACTTGTATTTTGCGTGACTATGGTCCATGCAATGACCACTTTATTTTTATTTGTGTGTGGCTGATTGTAACCATTTGGTCACACAAGGAGTGTGTTTTTGTGGGCTTTGGTCACATAAAATTATGCCGAATGTTGTCATAGGTGTTAAAAAGTGTGACCATATGCTCTTTTTAATATTGTAAACTTCTATTTTGTGTGACTATTGTCCATGCAATGATCACTTTATTTTTATTTGTGTGTGGCTGATTGCAACCATTTGGTCACACAACGAGTGTGTTGTTGTGGGCTTTGGTCGCATAAAATTATCCCAAATTTGGCCATAGGTGTTAAAAATTGTGACCATATGCTCTTTTAAGTGAAGTAAACTTGTATTTTGTGTGACTATTGTCCATGCAATGGCCACTTTATTTTTATGTGTGTGTGGCTGATTGCAACCATTTGGTCACACAACAAGTGTATTGTTGTGGGCTTTGGTAACCTAAAATTATGCCAAATGTGGTCGTAGGTGTTATAAATTGTGACCGTATGCTCTTTTAAGTGAGGTGAACTTGTATTTTGCGTGACTATGGTCCATGCAATGACCACTTTATATTTATTTGTGTGTTGCTCATTGCAACCATTTAGTCACACAACGAGTGTGTTGTTGTGGGCTTTGGTCACATAAAATTATACCAAATGTGGTCGTAGGTGTTAAAAATTGTGACCATATGCTCTTTTAAGTGAGGTAAACTTGTAATTTTTGTGACTATTGTCCATGCAATGAGAACTTTATTTTTATGTGTGTGTGGCTGATTGCAACCATTTGGTCACACAACGAGTGTATTGTAGTGGGCTTTGGTCACCTAAAATTATGCCAAATGTGGCCGTTGGTGTTATAAATTGTGACCATATGCTCTTTTAAGTGAGGTAAACTTGTAATTTGTGTGAGTATTGTCCATGCAATGAGCACTTTATTTTTATGTGTGTGTGGCTGATTGCAACCATTTGGTCACACAACGGGTGTGTTGTTGTGGGCTTTGGTCACATAAAATTATTCCAAATGTGGTCGTAGGTGTTAAAAATTGTGACCATATGCTCTTTTAAGTGAGGTAAACTTGTATTTTGCGTGACTATGGTCCATGCAATGACCACTTTATTTTTATTTGAGTGTGGCTGAATGCAACCATTTGGTCACACAACGAGTGTGTTGTTGTGGGCTTTGGTCACATAAAATTATGCCAAATTTGGCCGTAGGTGTTAAAAATTGTGACCATATGCTCTTTTAAGTGACGTAAACTTGTATTTTGTGTGACTATTGTCCATGCAATGGCCACTTTATATTTATGTGTGTGTGGCTGATTGCAACCATTTGGTCACACAACGAGTGTATTGTTATGGGCTTTGGTCACCTAAAATTATGCCAAATGTGGCCGTAGGTGTTATAAATTGTGACCGTATGCTCTTTTAAGTGAGGTGAACTTGTATTTTGCGTGACTATGGTCCATGCAATGACCACTTTATTTTTATTTGTGTGTTGCTCATTGCAACCATTTGGTCACACAACGAGTGTGTTGTTGTGGGCTTTGGTCACGTAAAATTATACCAAATGTGGTCGTAGGTGTTAAAAATTGTGACCATATGCTCTTTTAAGTGAGGTAAACTTGTAATTTTTGTGACTATTGTCCATGCAATGAGAACTTTATTTTTATGTGAGTGTGGCTGATTGCAACCATTTGGTCACACAACGTGTGGGCTTTGGTCACCTAAAATTATGCCAAATGTGGCCGTAGGTGTTATAAATTGTGACCATATGCTCTTTTAAGTGTGGTAAACTTGTAATTTGTGTGACTATTGTCCATGCAATGAGCACTTTATTTTTATGTGTGTGTGGCTGATTGCAACCATTTGGTCACACAACGAGTTTGTTGTTGTGGGCTTTGGTCACATAAAATTATGTCAAATGTGGCCGTAGGTGTTAAAAAGTGTGACAATTGTCCATGCAATGGCCACTTTTCTTAATGTTTGTGTGGCTGATTGCAACCATTTGGTCACACAACGAGTATGTTGTTGTGGGCTTTGGTCACATAAAATTATGCCAAATGTGGCCGTAGGTGTTAAAAATTGTGACCATATGCTCTTTCAAGTGAGGTAAACTTGTAATTTGTGTGACTATTGTCCATCCAATTGCCACTTTATTTTTATGTGTGTGTGGCTGATTGCAACCATTTGGTCACAGAACGAGTGTGTTGTTGTGGGCTTTGGTCACATAAAATGATGCCAAATGTGGCCGTAGGTGTTAAAAATTGTGACCATATGCTCTTTTAAGTGAGGTAAACTTGTATTTTGTGTGACTATTGTCCAAGCAATAGCCACTTTATTTTTATTTGTGTGTGGCTCATTGCAACCATTTGGTCACACAACGAGTGTCTTGTTGTGGGCTTTGGTCACATAAAATTATGCCAAATTTGGTCGTAGGTGTTAAAAAGTGTAACCATATGCTCTTGTAAGTGAGGGAAACTTGTATTTTGCATGACTATGGTCCATGCAATGACCACTTCATTTTTATTTGTGTGTGGCTGATTGCAACCATTTGGTCACACAACGAGTGTGTTGTTGTGGGCTTTGGTCACATAAAATTATTCCAAATGTGGTCGTAGGTGTTAAAAATTGTGACCATATGCTCTTTTAGGTGAGGTAAACTTGTATTTTGCGTGACTATGGTCCATGCAATGACCACTTTATTTTTATTTGTGTGTGGCTGAGTGCAACCATTTGGTCACACAAGGAGTGTGTTTTTGTGGGCTTTGGTCACATAAAATTATGCCGAATGTTGTCGTAAGTGTTAAAAAGTGTGACCATATGCTCTTTTTAGTATGGTAACTTGTATTTTGTGTGACTATTGTCCATGCAATGGTCACTTTATATTTATTTGTGTCTGGCTGATTGCAACCATTTGGTCACACAACGAGTGTGTTGTTGTGGGCTTTGGTCACATAAAATTATGCCAAATTTGGCTGTAGGTGTTAAAAATTGTGACCATATGCTCTTTTAAGTGAGGTAAACTTGTAATTTGTGTGACAATTGTCCATGCAATGGCCACTTTATTTTTATGTGTGTGTGGCTGATTGCAACCATTTGGTCACACAACGAGTGTGTTTTTGTGGGCTTTGGACACATATAATTATGCCAAATGTGGCCGTTGGTATTATAAATTGTGACCATATGCTCTTTTATGTGAGGTAAACTTGTAATTTCTGTGACTATTGTCCATGCAATTGCCACTTTATTTTTATGTGTGTGTGGCTGATTGCAACCATTTGGTCACACAACGAGTGTGTTGTTGTGGGCTTTGGTCACATAAAATTATGTCAAATGTGGCCGTAGATATTAAAAATTTGACAATTGTCCATGAAATGGCCACCTTATTTTTATGTGTGTGTGGCTGATTGCAACCATTTGGTCACACAACGAGTGTGTTGTTGTGGGCTTTGGTTACAAAAAATTATGTCCAATGTGGCCGTAGGTGTAAAAAGTGTGACAATTGTCCATGCAATGGCCACTTTATTTTTATGTGTGTGTGGCTGATTGCAACCATTTGGTCACACAACGAGTGTATTGTTGTAGGCTTTGGTCACCTAAAATTATGCCAAATGTAGCCGTAGGTGTTATAAATTGTGAGCATATGCTCTTTTAAGTGAGGTAAACTTACATTTAGCGTGACTAGGGACCATGCAACGACCACTTTATTTTTATTTGTGTGTGGCTGATTGCAACCATTTGGTCACACAAGGAGTGTGTTTTTAAGGGCTTTAGTCACATAAAATTATGCCGAATGTTGTCGTAGCTGTTAAAAAGTGTGACCATATGCTCTTTTTAGTATGGTAAACTTGTATTTTGTGTGACTATTGTCCATGCAATGATCACTTTATTTTTATCTGTGTGTGGATGATTGCAACCATTTGGTCACACAACGAGTGTGTTCTTGTGGGCTTTGGTCACATAAAATTATGCCAAATTTAGCCGTAGGTGTAAAAAATTGTGACCATATGCTCTTTTAAGTGAGGTAAACTTGTATTTTGTGTGACTATTGTCCATGCAATGGCCACTTTATTTTTATGTGTGTGTGGCTGATTGCAACCATTTGGTCACACAACGAGTGTATTGTTGTGGGCTTTGGTCATCTAAAATTATGCCAAACGTGGCCGTAGGTGATATAAATTGTGACCATATGCTCTTTTAAGTGAGGTGAACTTGTATTTTGCGTGACTATGGTCCATGCATTGACCAATTTATTTTTATTTGTGTGTTGCTGATTGCAACTATATGGTCACACAACGAGTGTGTTGTTGTGGGCTTTGGTCACATAAAATTATTCCAAATGTGGTCGTAGATGTTAAAAATTGTGACCATATGCTCTTTTAAGTGAGGTAAACTTGTTATTTGTGTGACTATTGTCCATGCAATTGCCACTTTATTTTTATGTGTGTGTGGCTGATTGCAACCATTTGGTCACACAACGAGTGTGTTGTTGTGCGCTTTGGTCACATAAAATTATGCCAAATGTGGCCGTTGGTGTTATAAATTGTGACCATATGCTCTTTTATGTGAGTTAAACTTGTAATTTCTATGACTATTGTCCATGCAATTGCCACTTTATTTTTATGTGTGTGTGGCTGATTGCAACCATTTGGTCACACAACGAGTGTGTTGTTGTGGGCTTTGGTCACATAAAATTATGTCAAATGTGGCCGTAGGTGTTAAAAATTGTGACAATTGTCAATGCAATGGCCACCTTATTTGTGTGTGTGTGTGGCTGATTGCAACCATTTCGTCACACAACGAGTGTGTTGTTGTGGGCTTTGGTCACATAAAATTATGTCAAATGTGGCCGTAGGTGTTAAAAAGTGTGACAATTGTCCATGCAATGGCCACTTTATTTTTATGTGTGTGTGGCTGATTGCAACCATTTGGTCACACAACGAGTGTATTGTTGTGGGCTTTGGTCACCTAAAATTATGCCAAATGTATCCGTATGTGTTATAAATTGTGACCATATGCTCTTTTTAGTGAGGTAAACCTGTATTTTGCGTGACTATGGTCCATGCAATGACCACTTTATTTTTATTTGTGTGTGGCTGATTGCAACCATTTGGTCACACAAGGAGTGTGTTTTTGTGGGCTTTGGTCACATAAAATTATGCCAAATTTGGTCGTAGGTGTTAAAAAGTGTGACCATGTGCTCTTGTAAGTGAGGTAAACTTGTATTTTGCATGACTATGGTCCATGCAATGACCACTTTATTTTTATTTGTGTGTGGCTGATTGCAACCATTTGGTCACACAACGAGTGTGTTGTTGTGGGCTTTGGTCACATAAAATTATTCCAAATGTGGTCGTAGGTGTTAAAAATTGTGACCATATGCTCTTTTAAGTGAGGTAAACTTGTATTTTGCGTGACTATGGTCCATGCAGTGACCACTTTATTTTTATTTGTGTGTGGCTGATTGCAACCATTTGGTCACACAAGGAGTGTGTTTTTGTGGGCTTTGGTCACATAATATTATGCCAAATTTGGTCGTAGGTGTTAAAAAGTGTGACCATATGCTCTTGTAAGTGAGGTAAACTTGTATTTTGCATGACTATGGTCCATGCAATGACCACTTCATTTTTATTTGTGTGTGGCTGATTGCAACCATTTGGTCACACAACGAGTGTGTTGTTGTGGGCTTTGGTCACATAAAATTATTCCAAATGTGGTGGTAGGTGTTAAAAATTGTGACCATATGCTCTTTTAAGTGAGGTAAACTTGTATTTTGCGTGACTATGGTCCATGCAATGACCACTTTATTTTTATTTGTGTGTGGCTGATTGCAACCATTTGGTCACACAAGGAGTGTGTTTTTGTGGGCTTTGGTCACATAAAATTATGCCGAATGTTGTCGTAAGTGTTAAAAAGTGTGACCATATGCTCTTTTTAGTATGGTAAACTTGTATTTTGTGTGACTATTGTCCATGCAATGATCACTTTATTTTTATTTGTGTGTGGCTGATTGCAACCACTTGGTCACACAATAAGTGTGTTGTTGTGGGCTTTGGTCACATAAAATTATGCCAAATTTGGCCGTAGGTGTTAAAAATTGTGACCATATGCTCTTTTAAGTGAGGTAAACTTGTATTTTGTGTGACTATTGTCCATGGAATGGCCACTTTATTTTTATGTGTGTGTGGCTGATTGCAACCATTTGGTCACACAACGAGTGTATTGTTGTGGGCTTTGGTCAACCAAAATTATGCCAAATGTGGCCGTAGGTGTTATAAATTGTGACCATATGCTCTTTTAAGTGAGGTGAACTTGTATTTTGCGTGACTATGGTCCATGTAATGACCACTTTATTTGTATTTGTGTGTTGCTGATTGCAACCATTTGGTCACACAACGAGTGTGTTGTTGTGGGCTTTGGTCACATAAAATTATTCCAAATGTGGTCGTAGGTGTTAAAAATTGTGACCATATGCTCTTTTAAGTGAGGTAAACTTGTAATTTGTGTGACTATTGTCCATGCAATGAGAACTTTATTTTTATGTGTGTGTTGTTGATTGCAACCATTTGGTCACACAACGAGTGTATTGTTGTGGGCTTTGGTCACCTAAAATTATGCCAAATGTGGCCGTAGGTGTTATAAATTGTGACCATATGCTCTTTTAAGTGAGGTAAACTTGTAATTTGTGTGACTATTGTCCATGCAATGAGCACTTTATTTTTATGTGTGTGTGGCTGATTGCAACCATTTGGTCACACAACGAGTTTGTTGTTGTGGGCTTTGGTCACATAAAATTATGTCAAATGTGGCCGTAGGTGTTAAAAAGTGTGACAATTGTCCATGCAATGGCCACTTTATTTTTATGTGTGTGTGGCTGATTGCAACCATTTGGTCACACAACCAGTGTGTTGTTGTGGGCTTTGATCACATAAAATTATGCCAAATGTGGCCGTAGGTGTTAAAAATAATGACCATATGCTCTTTTAAGGGAGGAAAACTTGTAATTTGTGTGACAATTGTCCATGCAATGGCCACTTTATTTTTATGTCTGTGTGGCTGATTGCAATCATTTGGTCACACAACGAATGTGTTGTTGTGGGCTTTGGACACATATAATTATGCCAAATGTGGTCGTTGGTATTATAAATTGTGACCATATGCTCTTTTATGTGAGGTAAGCTTGTAATTTCTGTGACTATTGTCCATGCAATTGCCACTTTATTTTTATGTGTGTGTGGCTGATTGCAACCATTTGGTCACACAACGAGTGTGTTGTTGTGGGCTTTGGTCACATAAAATTACGTCAAATGTGGCCGTAGATGTTAAAAATTTGACAATTGTCCATGCAATGGCCACCTTATTTTTATGTGTGTGTGGCTGATTGCAACCATTTGGTCACACAACGAGTGTGTTGTTGTGGGCTTTGGTCACAAAAAATTATGTCCAATGTGGCCGTAGGTGTAAAAAGTGTGACAACTGTCGATGCAATGGCCACTTTATTTTTATGTGTGTGTGGCTGATTGCAACCATTTGGTCACACAACGAGTGTATTGTTGTAGGCTTTGGTCACCTAAAATTATGCCAAATGTAGCCGTAGGTGTTATAAATTGTGACCATATGCTCTTTTAAGTGAGGTAAACTTGCATTTTGCGTGACTAGGGTCCATGCAACGACCACTTTATTTTTATTTTTGTGTGGCTGATTGCAACCATTTGGTCACACAAGGAGTGTGTTTTTATGGGCTTTAGTCACATAAAATTATGCCGAATGTTGTCGTAGGTGTTAAAAAGTGTGACCATATGCTCTTTTTAGTATGGTAAACTTGTATTTTGTGTGACTATTGTCCATGCAATGATCACTTTATTTTTATTTGTGTGTGGTTGATTGCAACCATTTGGTCACACAATGAGTGTGTTGTTGTGGGCTTTGGTCACATAAAATTATGCCAAATTTAGCCGTAGGTGTTAAAAATTGTGACCATATGCTCTTTTAAGTGAGGTAAACTTGTAATTTGTGTGACGATTGTCCATGCAATTGCCACTTTACTTTTATGTGTGTGTGGCTGATTGCAAGCATTTGGTCACACAACGAGTGTGTTGTTGTGGGCTTTGGTCACATAAAATTATGCCAAATGTGGCCGTTGGTGTTATAAATTGTGACCATATGCTCTTTTATGTGAGGTAAACTTGTAATTTCTGTGACTATTGTCCATGCAATTGCCACTTTATTTTTATGTGTGTGTGGCTGATTGCAACCATTTGGTCACACAACGAGTGTGTTGTTGTGGGCTTTGGTCACATAAAATTATGTCAAATGTGGCCGTAGGTGTTAAAAATTGTGACAATTGTCAATGCAATGGCCACCTTATTTTTGTGTGTGTGTGGCTGATTGCAACCATTTGGTCACACAACGAGTGTGTTGTTGTGGGCTTTGGTCACATAAAATTATGTCAAATGTGGCCATAGGTGTTAAAAAGTGTGACAATTGTCCATGCAATGGCCACTTTATTTTTATGTGTGTGTGGCTGATTGCAACCATTTGGTCACACAACGAGTGCATCGTTGTGGTCTTTGGTCACCTAAAATTATGCCAAATGTAGCCGTAGGTGTTATAAATTGTGACCATATGCTCTTTTAAGTGAGGCAAACTTGTATTTTGCGTGACTATGGTCCATGCAATGACCACTTTAATTTTATTTGTGTGTGGCTGATTGCAACCATTTGGTCACACAAGGAGTGTGTTTTTGTGGGCTTTGGTCACATAAAATTATGCCAAATTTGGTCGTAGGTGTTAAAAAGTGTGACCATATGCTCTTGTAAGTGAGGTAAACTTGTATTTTGCATGACTATGGTCCATGCAATGACCACTTCATTTTTATTTGTGTGTGGCTGATTGCAACCATTTGGTCACACAACGAGTGTGTTGTTGTGGGCTTTGGTCACATAAAATTATTCCAAATGTGGTCGTAGGTGTTAAAAATTGTGACCATATGCAATTTTAAGTGAGGTAAACTTGTATTTTGCGTGACTATGGTCCATGCAATGACCACTTTATTTTTATTTGTGTGTGGCTGATTGCAACCATTTAGTCACACAAGGAGTGTGTTTTTGTGGGCTTTGGTCACATAAAATTATGCCGAATGTTGTCGTAGGTGTTAAAAAGTGTAACCATATGCTCTTTTTAGTATGGTAAACTTGTATTTTGTGTGACTATTGTCCATGCAATGATCACTTTATTTTTATTTGTGTGTGGTTGATTGCAACCATTTGGTCACACAATGAGTGTTTTGTTGTGGGCTTTGGTCACATAAAATTATGCCAAATTTAGCCGTAGGTGTTAAAAATTGTGACCATATGCTCTTTTAAGTGAGGTAAACTTGTATTTTGTGTGACTATTGTCCAAGCAATGGCCACTTTATTTTTATGTGTGTGTGGCTGATTTCAACCATTTGGTCACACAACGAGTGTATTGTTGTGGGCTTTGGTCATCTAAAATTATGCCAAATGTGGCCGTAGGTGTTATAAATTGTGACCATATGCTCTTTTAAGTGAGGTGAACTTGTATTTTGCGTGACTATAGTCCATGCATTGACCAATTTATTTTTATTTGTGTGTTGCTGATTGCAACTATATGGTCACACAACGAGTGTGTTGTTGTGGGCTTTGGTCACATAAAATTATTCCAAATGTGGTCGTAGGTGTTAAAAATTGTGACCATATTCTCTTTTAATTGAGGTAAACTTGTAATTTGTGTGACGATTGTCCATGCAATTGCCACTTTATTTTTATGTGTGTGGCTGATTGCAACCATTTGGTCACACAACGAGTGTGTTGTTGTGGGCTTTGGTCACATAAAATTATGCCAAATGTGGCCGTTGGTGTTATAAATTGTGACCATATGCTCTTTTATGTGAGGTAAACTTGTAATTTCTGTGACTATTGTCCATGCAATTGCCACTTTATTTTTATGTGTGTGTGGCTGATTGCAACCATTTGGTCACACAACGAGTGTGTTGTTGTGGGCTTTGGTCACATAAAATTATGTCAAATGTGGTCGTAGGTGTTAAAAATTGTGACAATTGTCAATGCAAAGGCCACCTTATTTTTGTGTCTGTGTGGCTGATTGCAACCATTTGGTCACACAACGAGTGTGTTGTTGTGGGCTTTGGTCACATAAAATTATGTCAAATGTGGCCGTAGGTGTTAAAAAGTCTGACAATTGTCCATGCAATGGCCAATTTATTTTTATGTGTGTGTGGCTGATTGCAACCATTTGGTCACACAACGAGTGTATCGTTGTGGGCTTTGGTCACCTAAAATTATGCCAAATGTAGCCGTAGGTGTTATAAATTGTGACCATATGCTCTTTTAAGTGAGGTAAACTTGTATTTTGTGTGACTATTGTCCAAGCAATGGCCACTTTATTTTTATGTGTGTGTGGCTGATTTCAACCATTTGGTCACACAACGAGTGTATTGTTGTGGGCTTTGGTCATCTAAAATTATGCCAAATGTGGCCGTAGGTGTTATAAATTGTGACCATATGCTCTTTTAAGTGAGGTGAACTTGTATTTTGCGTGACTATAGTCCATGCATTGACCAATTTATTTTTATTTGTGTGTTGCTGATTGCAACTATATGGTCACACAACGAGTGTGTTGTTGTGGGCTTTGGTCACATAAAATTATTCCAAATGTGGTCGTAGGTGTTAAAAATTGTGACCATATTCTCTTTTAATTGAGGTAAACTTGTAATTTGTGTGACGATTGTCCATGCAATTGCCACTTTATTTTTATGTGTGTGGCTGATTGCAACCATTTGGTCACACAACGAGTGTGTTGTTGTGGGCTTTGGTCACATAAAATTATGCCAAATGTGGCCGTTGGTGTTATAAATTGTGACCATATGCTCTTTTATGTGAGGTAAACTTGTAATTTCTGTGACTATTGTCCATGCAATTGCCACTTTATTTTTATGTGTGTGTGGCTGATTGCAACCATTTGGTCACACAACGAGTGTGTTGTTGTGGGCTTTGGTCACATAAAATTATGTCAAATGTGGTCGTAGGTGTTAAAAATTGTGACAATTGTCAATGCAAAGGCCACCTTATTTTTGTGTCTGTGTGGCTGATTGCAACCATTTGGTCACACAACGAGTGTGTTGTTGTGGGCTTTGGTCACATAAAATTATGTCAAATGTGGCCGTAGGTGTTAAAAAGTCTGACAATTGTCCATGCAATGGCCAATTTATTTTTATGTGTGTGTGGCTGATTGCAACCATTTGGTCACACAACGAGTGTATCGTTGTGGGCTTTGGTCACCTAAAATTATGCCAAATGTAGCCGTAGGTGTTATAAATTGTGACCATATGCTCTTTTAAGTGAGGCAAACTTGTATTTTGCGTGACTATGGTCCATGCAATGACCACTTTATTTTTATTTGTGTGTGGCTGATTGCAACCATTTGGTCACACAAGGAGTGTGTTTTTGTGGGCTTTAGTCACATAAAATTATGCCAAATTTGGTCGTAGGTGTTAAAAAGTGTGACCATATGCTCTTGTAAGTGAGGTAAACTTGTATTTTGCATGACTATGGTCCATGCAATGACCACTTCATTGTTATTTGTGTGTGGCTGATTGCAACCATTTGGTCACACAACGAGTGTGTTGTTGTGGGCTTTGGTAACATAAAATTATACCAAATGTGGTGGTAGGTGTTAAAAATTGTGACCATATGCTCTTTTAAGTGAGGTAAACTTGTATTTTGCGTGACTATGGTCCATGCAATGACCACTTTATTTTTATTTGTGTGTGGCTGATTGCAACCATTTGGTCACACAAGGAGTGTGTTTTTGTGGGCTTTGGTCACATAAAATTATGCCGAATGTTGTCGTAAGTGTTAAAAAGTGTGGCCATATGCTCTTTTTAGTATAGTAAACTTGTATTTTGTGTGACTATTGTCCATGCAATGATCACTTTATTTTTATTTGTGTGTGGCTGATTACAACCATTTGGTCACACAACGAGTGTGTTGTTGTGGGCTTTGGTCACATAAAATTATGCCAAATTTGGTCGTAGGTGTTAAAAATTGTGACCATATGCTCTTTTAAGTGAGGTAAACTTGTATTTTGTGTGACTATTGTCCATGCAATGGCCACTTTATTTTTATGTGTGTGTGGCTGATTGCAACCATTTGGTCACACAACGAGTGTATTGTTGTGGGCTTTGGTCACACAAGGAGTGTGTTTTTGTGGGCTTTGGTCACATAAAATTATGCCGAATGTTGTCGTAAGTGTTAAAAAGTGTGACCATATGCTCTTTTTAGTATGGTAAACTTGTATTTTGTGTGACTATTGTCCATGCAATGATCACTTTATTTTTACTAGTGTGTGGCTGATTGCAACCATTTGGTCACACAACGAGTGTGTTGTTGTGGGCTTTGGTCACATAAAATTATGCCAAATTTAGCCGTAGGTGTTAAAAATTGTGACCATATGCTCTTTTAAGTGAGGTAAACTTGTATTTTGTGTGACTATTGTCCATGCAATAGCCACTTTATTTTTATGTGTGTGGCTGATTGCAACCATTTGGTCACACAACGAGTGTATTGTTGTGGGCTTTGGTCATCTAAAATTATGCCAAGTGTGGCCGTAGGTGTTATAAATTGTGACCATATGCTCTTTTAAGTGAGGTGAACTTGTATTTTGCGTGACTATGGTCCATGCATTGACCAATTTATTTTTATTTGTGTGTTGCTGATTGCAACTATATGGTCACACAATGAGTGTGTTGTTGTGGGCTTTGGTCACATAAAATTATTCCAAATGTGGTCGTAGGTGTTAAAAATTGTCACCATATGCTCTTTTAAGTGAGGTAAACTTGTAATTTTTGTGACTATTGTCCATGCAATTGCCACTTTATTTTTATGTGTGTGTGGCTGATTGCAACCATTTGGTCACACAACGAGTGTGTTGTTGTGGGCTTTGGTCACATAAAATTATGCCAAATGTGGCCGTTGGTGTTATAAATTGTGACCATATGCTCTTTTATGTGAGGTAAACTTGTAATTTCTATGAATATTGTCCATGCAATTGCCACTTTATTTTTATGCGTGTGTGGCTGATTGCAACCATTTGGTCACACAACGAGTGTGTTGTTGTGGGCTTTGGTCACATAAAATTATGTCAAATGTGGCCGTAGGTGTTAAAAATTGTGACAATTGTCAATGCAATGGCCACCTTATTTTTATGTGTGTGTGGCTGATTGCAACCATTTGGTCACACAACGAGTGTGTTGTTGTGGGCTTTGGTCACATAAAATTATGTCAAATGTGGCCGTAGGTGTTAAAAAGTGTGACAATTGTCCATGCAATGGCCACTTTATTTTTCTGTGTGTGTGGCTGATTGCAACCATTTCGTCACACAACGAGTGTATCGTTGTGGGCTTTGGTCACCTAAAATTATGCCAAATGCAGCCGTAGGTGTTATAAATTGTGACCATATGCTCTTTTATGTGAGGCAAACTTGTATTTTGCGTGACTATGGTCCATGCAATGACCACTTTATTTTTATTTGTGTGTGGCTGATTGCAACCATTTGGTCACACAACGAGTGTGTTGTTGTGGGCTATGGTCACATAAAATTATTCCAAATGTGGTCGTAGATGTTAAAAATTGTGACCATATGCTCTTTTAAGTGAGGTAAACTTGTATTTTGCGTGACTATGGTCCATGCAATGACCACTTTATTTTTATCTGTGTGTGGCTGATTGCAACCATTTGGTCACACAAGGAGTGTGTTTTTGTGGGCTTTGGTCGCATAAAATTATGCCGAATGTTGTCGTAAGTGTTAAAAAGTGTGACCATATGCTCTTTTTAGTATGGTAAACTTGTATTTTGTGTGAATATTTTCCATGCAATGATCACTTTATTTTTATTTGTGTGTGGCTGATTGCAACCATTTGGTCACACAACGAGTGTGTTGTTGTGGGCTTTGGTCACATAAAATTATGTCAAATGTGGCCGTAGGTGTCAAAAATTATGACAATTGTCCATGCAATGGCCACTTTATTTTTATGTGTGTGTGGCTGATTGCAACCATTTGGTCACACAACGAGTGTGTTGTTGTGGGCTTTGGTCACATAAAATTATGTCAAATGTGGCCGTAGGTGTTAAAAATTGTGACAATTGTCAATGCAATGGCCACTTTATTTTTATGTGTGTGTGGCTGATTGCAACCAGTTGGTCACACAACGAGTGTATTGTTGTGGGCTTTGGTCACCTAAAATTATGCCAAATGTGGCCGTAGGTGTTATAAATTGTGACCATATGCTCTTTTAAGTGAGGTGAACTTGTATGTTGCGTGACTATGGTCCATGCAATGACCACTTTATTTTTATTTGTGTGTTGCTGATTGCAACCATTTGGTCACACAACGAGTGTGTTGTTGTGGGCTTTGGTCACATAAAATTATTCCAAATGTGGTCGTAGGTGTTATAAATTGTGACCATATACTCTTTTAAGTGAGGTGAACTTGTATTTTGTGTGACTATTGTCCATGCAATGGCCACTTTATTTTTATGTGTGTGTGGCTGATTGCAACCATTTGGTCACACAACGAGTGTATTGTTGTGGGCTTTGGTCACACAAGGAGTGTGTTTTTGTGGGCTTTGGTCATATAAAATTATGCCGAAGGTTGTCGTAAGTGTTAAAAAGTGTGACCATATGCTCTTTTTAGTATGGTAAACTTGTATTTTGTGTGACTATTGTCCATGCAATGATCACTTTATTTTCACTAGTGTGTGGCTGATTGCAACCATTTGGTCACACAACGAGTGTGTTGTTGTGGGCTTTGGTCACATAAAATTATGCCAAATTTAGCCGTAGGTGTTAAAAATTGTGACCATATGTTCTTTTAAGTGAGATAAACTTGTATTTTGTGTGACTATTGTCCATGCAATGGCCACTTTATTTTTATGTGTGTGGCTGAATGCAACCATTTGGTCACACAACGAGTGTATTGTTGTGGGCTTTGGTCATCTAAAATTATGCCAAATGTGGCCGTAGGTGTTATAAATTGTGACCATATGCTCTTTTTAGTGAGGTAAACTTGTATTTTGCGTGACTATGGTCCATGTAATGACCACTTTATTTTTATTTGTGTGTGGCTGATTGCAACCATTTGGTCACACAAGGAGTGTGTTTTTGTGGGCTTTGGTCACATCAAATTATGAGGAATGTTGTCATAGGTGTTAAAAAGTGTGACCATATGCTCTTTTTAGTATGGTAAACTTGTATTTTGTGTGACTATTGTCCTTGCAATGATCACTTTATTTTTATTTGTGTGTGGCTGATTGCAACCATTTGGTCACACAACGAGTGTGTTGTTGTGGGCTTTGGTCACATAAAATTATGCCAAATGTGGCCGTTGGTGTTATAAATTGTGACCATATGCTCTTTTATGTGAGGTAAACTTGTAATTTCTATGAATATTGTCCATGCAATTGCCACTTTATTTTTATGCGTGTGTGGCTGATTGCAACCATTTGGTCACACAACGAGTGTGTTGTTGTGGGCTTTGGTCACATAAAATTATGTCAAATGTGGCCGTAGGTGTTAAAAATTGTGACAATTGTCAATGCAATGGCCACCTTATTTTTATGTGTGTGTGGCTGATTGCAACCATTTGGTCACACAACGAGTGTATCGTTGTGGGCTTTGGTCACCTAAAATTATGCCAAATGTAGCCGTAGGTGTTATAAATTGTGACCATATGCTCTTTTAAGTGAGGCAAACTTGTATTTTGCGTGACTATGGTCCATGCAATGACCACTTTATTTTTCTGTGTGTGTGGCTGATTGCAACCATTTGGTCACACAACGAGTGTGTTGTTGTGGGCTTTGGTCACATAAAATTATGTCAAATGTGGCCGTAGGTGTTAAAAAGTGTGACAATTGTCCATGCAATGGCCACTTTATTTTTCTGTGTGTGTGGCTGATTGCAACCATTTCGTCACACAACGAGTGTATCGTTGTGGGCTTTGGTCACCTAAAATTATGCCAAATGTAGCCGTAGGTGTTATAAATTGTGACCATATGCTCTTTTAAGTGAGGCAAACTTGTATTTTGCGTGACTATGGTCCATGCAATGACCACTTTATTTTTCTGTGTGTGTGGCTGATTGCAACCATTTGGTCACACAACGAGTTG
>JAANYP010001406.1:0-58602 GCA_020465985.1 Centrapalus pauciflorus | reverse complement strand
TCACACAAGCTGTCAGTATTTGAGGCCTGACAAACCTGTTTGTTGAGATTAGTTTACCCATTCACATGTTGAATGAAATGTTTTGGAAGTTCACCAAGAGTGGATAAATCTCTTTCAATTACTTATCTCAACAATGGCAAGCTGCTGTGTCAGATCCCTCCAAGTAGGCTTGGATTTGTGCAGGAATCTGTTGACTTATACAATGGCTGACTTTTTTGCGCAGATTGGCACCAGAGTCAACTATCTTTTGAAGCTTGGCTGCTTTAATCTGTCTTCTCTTTTCTTCCAGTAAAATGAGTTGATGTGTTTTAATTCTCAAGCTCAGTTTCCAACTTATGGAACTGTCCAGTTTACTGGATTTAGTTTTAAGATCCGCTTTAAGCATAGAGATTTCAGATAATAAGCATCATGCTTCTCAAAGCAGCTTTGAGATCAACAAGCATATATTCAACATTTTAACTTTTTCTTCAGAACGGTAAGCCACAAAGTTTGTACCTTATACATCATGTAGGATTCCAGTTCTCTAAGCTGCTGAAGGCTTCAGCTTCAGCCTCATCCTGTTTGAAACTGTTGTTGATGGGACATCAGTGTGGCCATCAGCATGTTAGATTATCTTCTTCATCAGATGATGAATCAGATTCCTCCCAGTCACATGTCTCTGCCATGAGTCCCTTTTGGCGATTGGAAGACACAGAGTTTTCCAATTTCCTCAGCTTAGCCATGGCAATAAGGTACTTAACCCTATAGCCATCATCCTTGTTAGTCTTGTTGGGTTTGGATGACTGACCAACAGCTTTTGACACACAGTCAGCAGCTATGTGACCAGTTTTGCCACACTTGAAGCACTCAGCTTTGGATTTGTCAAATGCCTTCTTTTTGCCAGCACTTGAACCTCCTTGCAGCATATTTCTTCCAAACCTTTTCTTGTTGAACCTTTTGACAAGCATGGCTATCATTTGCTCATCATCTTGTTCAGCAAGATCTGCAGCATCTTCTTCGTCTGACACCTCCTCCTTTTCATCATCCTGCTGATCAGGTTGAATGAACACATCACTCACCTGATTTACAGGCTGTCTCACACTAGCCACAAAGGCTGCACCTTTTCTGGACATTTCCAAGGCATTTCTCTTTTGTTGCCTTGACTGTTCATCATTCAGTAAGGATCCATACAGATTGACTAGATCCATACTTCTGATAGTACCTGAGTTCCTTAGGATTGTTGAGAAGTAGTTCCACTCTTCAGGTAAAATGTCCAGAAATTTGTTCACCAGGGTAAGACTGTCCTTGGTGATCCCAACAGCTTTGAGATCATTCACTAGAGCAGTGAACCTGGTGTAGGTTTCAGTGAGAGTCTCCTTTGGTTTAGCAAAGAAGAGTTCATACTGTCTAACAAGATTGTTGATCCTGTTGTCCAGTGTGATTGTGGGTCCATCATAGACGGTACACAAAGTATCCCACATCTCCTTTGTTGTCTTCATTTTCTCCACCTGCTTGAACACATCATCAGGGAGAGAAATGACCAGGTTGTTTCTGGCCTTTGCATCCAGAGCCACCAATCTCTTGTCTTCATCAAACCATTGAGCTTTAGCTTTCTCAAAGGTCCTGATTTCAGGGGCAGCTCCTTCAACCGCTGGAGTTATAGTAGTAACAGAGGTTGGCACATAGGGACCCTCCATCACTATCTCTGGTAGTTGTACATCCAGATTCTCTAAGTAGATCATCATTCTGCACTTCCAACCAGAGAAGTTTTGATGATTAAATTTTGGAGGCTTGCCCATAGAGCCATTGTCATAGTAAGAAGAATTTGCAGCACTGTTGTCCATGGAAACTTGGGAGAATGAGAGATCTAGAATGACACACACTCTAAACTGCTCTTATACCAGTTGTAGGTCCCGAGAGGTTCCCAAAGTATATAGTTATAAGCTGTAGAGGGGGGGTGAATACAGCAATTTAAAAACTACACACTCTTTTCTCAATGTTTGTATGTATTATCAACAATTTGTTAATTACAAACAAGCTTGAATGCGGAATAGTTCAAGCTGAGATGACAGATACAACAGTATGCTTACTAGTCTAAGATAGACTCGAACTAGTATACAATGAATACACTCACTAAGAAGCACTCACTGTGTTTACAAGACTTAAGGAACAGCTTAGGTAAAACAGCTTAGACACACAGAAGCTGGTTTACAGAAGACTTGAATGCATGAAGATCACACTTGCACGTTCACTCTTGGTTTAAGCACTTAGCTTTCTTCACTCTTCTTTCTGACCTTAGAAGCTTCCTTTTATACTCACTTAGAGGATCTCAGAGAAACATCTTCATTGGACAGAATGAAAAGGAAAAGTCTTGTTGAAAAGACAACATAACCTTTTCTGCACCTTTCTGAAAAGCAGACTTGTCTTCATATGTGCAGAACTTTTGTCTTTTTACTTTGTCTACTGTTGCATTGCCTTTTACTAATTTAGGAATGTCAACTTTGCGTCTTTCTTCCCTGTAAAGGCCTATTTTGATATAAGAAAAAGGTCTGTCACCCTTTTTCAAATATCCTTTTGTCTTCATGTTACAGAACAGCGTGGGCAGGCTGAGCAGTTCTGTTTTCCACTTTGTCTTCGACTTTGTAAACTGATCTTGTAGTCAAAAACAATACATGATGACTTGGAAACAAATTCCATAAAGTGTTTAGCCTGTTCACAAAGAACAGGTTCTGTTCACAAAGAACAGAACACTTTAAAAATGCGCAAGCTACTCAACAGTGAAGAGCAGCGTAGACAGTTTATGTCCAGCCTGTTCAGCAGACAGAGCAGCTTGGACAAACTGTCTTAGTTGCAACACATGCAACATATAGAACAGCTTTAGACTGATATTGCAAATCATTTTCAGGTTTCAATAAGGCATATAACAGGCCTTAAATTCAACCTTCAAATGCATCAATAGGTTTGATTATAAAATCTCCCCCTCAGATGTAGAACAGGTTTGACTGAGGCCTTTTTGTGTCTAACAGAACCTCATTGTCAACATATGCAGACCAAAAGGTCAACAGCAAACAAGGAACCTAGTTGTCAACATTATGGGACCAAAATGTCAACAACAAACAAGGACCCTCTACGTCAACATATTGGGACCAACATGTCAACAAGTCACCAGGAACCTAGTTGTCAACATAATCGGACCCAAATGTCAACACCCAACAAGCAACCTCTATATCAACATCATGGGACCAAAATGTCAACGTAACTAGGATACCTCATTGTCAACATCTTTGGACCCAAATGTCAGCATATGTTGACCAAAAAGTCAACACCAAACAAGGACCCATTGTCAACATCTTTGGACCTAAATGTCAACACCTAACAAGGAACCTCATTATCAACATATGCAGACCAAAAGGTCAACACCAAACTCTGTATCGTTTAAGTTAGAATGTTTTACAACACATGTGTTAGGGTCTCTTTTTTTAGCACTATCCATCATGGAATGCTCGCTCCGAATGATGTCACAAACATTATCAACATATGCAGACCAAAAGGTCCACACCACACTAGGAACCTCTGTGTCAACATCATGAGACCCAAATGTCAACACATAATAAGGAACCTCATTGTCAACATATGCAGACCAAAAGGTCAACAGCAAACAAGGAACCTAGTTGTCAACATTATGGGACCAAAATGTCAACAACAAACAAGGACCCTCTACGTCAACATATTGGGACCCAAATGTCAACAAGTCACCAGGAACCTAGTTGTCAACATAATCGGACCCAAATGTCAACACCCAACAAGCAACCTCTATATCAACATCATGGGACCAAAATGTCAACGTAACTAGGATACCTCATTGTCAACATCTTCGAACCCAAATGTCAACAAGTAGCTAGGAACCTCATTATCAACATATGCAGACCTAAAGGTCAACAGCAAACAAGGAACCTCTATGTCAACATCGTCGAACCCAAATGTCAACAACTAACGAGGAACCTCATTATCAACATATGCAGACCAAAAGGTCAAAACATAATAAGGAACCTCCATGTCAACATTATGGGACCCAAATGTCAACACATAATAAGGAACCTCATTGTCAACATATGCAGACCAAAAGGTCAACAGCAAACAAGGAACCTAGTTGTCAACATTATGGGACCAAAATGTCAACAACAAACAAGGACCCTCTACGTCAACATATTGGGACCCAAATGTCAACAAGTCACCAGGAACCTAGTTGTCAACATAATCGGACCCAAATGTCAACACCCAACAAGCAACCTCTATATCAACATCATGGGACCAAAATGTCAACGTAACTAGGATACCTCATTGTCAACATCTTCGAACCTCTATATCAACATCATGTTTGTGACATTTTTTTAGCACTATCCATCATGGAATGTTCGCTCCGAATGATGTCACAAACATTATCAACATATGCAGACCAAAAGGTCCACACCACACTAGGAACCTCTGTGTCAACATCATGAGACCCAAATGTCAACACATAATAAGGAACCTCATGTTAATCTAATAAATAATTGTGAATTATGCTAGTGTTGACCTTGCAAAAGTCAAATAAGTGTCAAATAGCGACTTAAATAATGGAAAGTTCAGGGGCTAAATTAGAATTTTAAAACAAATTTCCACACCTTCATTTGAGTTTGCGAAATGAGTTATGCGATCTAAATCGTTTGAGTTTTTTTTAACGACTATTTAATTAAAAGTAGGATTGTCGGGTAAACATAGCGTACACCCTAGGAAACAAATTTCCACACAGTTTCCGCGCTAGTGTTGACCTTGCGAAAGTTAAATAAGTGTCAAATAGCGACTTAAATAATGGAAAGTTCATGGGCTAAATTAGAATGCGATCTAAATCGTTTGAGTTTTCAACATCGTCGAACCCAAATGTCAACAACTAACGAGGAACCTCATTATCAACATATGCAGAACAAAAGGTCAACACCAAACTCTAGTTGTCAACAACTAACGAGGAACCTCATTATCAACGCCAGGAACCTAGTTGTCAACATAATCTGACCAAAATATCAACACCGAACAAGGAACCTTGTTGTCAACATATGTTGACAAAAATGTCAACATCTAATGAGGAACCTCATTGTCAACATATGCAGACCAAAAGGTCAACAGCAAACAAGGAACCTCTATGTCAACATCATGAGACCCAAATGTCAACACGTAATAAGGAACCTAATTGTCAACATCTTTGTTAGGTGTTGACATTTCAGTGTCAACATCTTTGGACCTAAATGTCAATACCTTACGAGGAACCTCATTGTCAACATCGTCCAACCCAAATGTCAACAACTAACGAGGAACCTCTATGTCAACATCGTCGAACCCAAATGCCAACAACTAACAAGGAACCTCATTATCAACATCTATGCCAACACAAAAGGTCAACACCAAATCTAGTTGTCAACAACTAACGAGGAACCTCATTATCAACACCAGGAACATAGTTGTCAACATAATCTGACCAAAATATCAACACCGAACAAGGAACCTCGTTGTCAACATATGTTGACAAAAATGTCAACATCTAATGAGGAACCTCATTGTCAACATATGCAGACCAAAAGGTCAACAGCAAACAAGGAACCTCTATGTCAACATCATGAGACCCAAATGTCAACACGTAATAAGGAACCTAATTGTCAACATCTTTGTTAGGTGTTGACATTTCAGTATCTTTTAAGTTAGAAGGTTTTACAACACATGTGTTAGGGTCTCTTTTTTTAGCACTATCCATCATGGAATGCTCGCTCCGAATGATGTCACAAACATTATCAACATATGTAGACCAAAAGGTCCACACCACACTAGGAACCTCTGTGTCAACATCATGAGACCCAAATGTCAACACATAATAAGGAACCTCATTGTCAACATATGCAGACCAAAAGGTCAACAGCAAACAAGGAACCTAGTTGTTAACATTATGGGACCAAAATGTCAACAACAAACAAGGACCCTCTACGTCAACATATTGGGACCAACATGTCAACAAGTCACCAGGAACCTAGTTGTCAACATAATCGGACCCAAATGTGAACACCCAACAAGCAACCTCTATATCAACATCATGGGACCAAAATGTCAACGTAACTAGGATACCTCATTGTCAACATCTTTGGACCCAAATGTCAACATCATGTTTGTGACCTTTTTTTAGCACTTTCCATCATGGAATGCTCGCTCCGAATGATGTCACAAACATTATCAGCATATGCAGACCAAAAGGTCCACACCACACTAGGAACCTCTGTGTCAACATCATGAGACAAAAATGTCAACACATAATAAGGAACCTCATGTTAATCTAATAAATAATGGTGAATTATGCTAGTGTTGACCTTGCAAAAGTCAAATAAGTGTCAAATAGCGACTTAAATAATGGAAAGTTCAGGGGCTAAATTAGAATTTTAAAACAAATTTCCACACCTTCATTTGAGTTTGCGAAATGAGTTATGCGATCTAAATCGTTTGAGTTTTTTTTAACGTCTATTTAATTAAAAGTAGGATTGTCGGGTAAACATAGCGTACACCCTAGGAAACAAATTTCCACACCGTTTCCGCGCTAGTGTTGACCTTGCGAAAGTTAAATAAGTGTCAAATAGCGACTTAAATAATGGAAAGTTCAGGGGCTAAATTAGAATGCGATCTAAATCGTTTGAGTTTTCAACATCGTCGAACCCAAATGTCAACAACTAACGAGGAACCTCATTATCAACATATGCAGACCAAAAGCTCAACACCAAACTCTAGTTGTCAACAACTAACGAGGAACCTCATTATCAACACCAGGAACCTAGTTGTCAACATAATCTGACCAAAATATCAACACCGAACAAGGAACCTCGTTATCAACATATGTTGACAACAATGTCAACATCTAATGAGGAACCTCATTGTCAACATATGCAGACCAAAAGGTCAACAGCAAACAAGGAACCTCTATGTCAACATCATGAGACCCAAATGTCAACACGTAATAAGGAACCTAATTGTCAACATCTTTGTTAGGTGTTGACATTTCAGTGTCAACATCTTTGGACCTAAATGTCAACACCTTACGAGGAACCTCATTGTCAACATCGTCCAACCCAAATGTCAACAACTAACGAGGAACCTCATCATCAACATCTATGTCAACACAAAAGGTCAACACCAAACTCTAGTTGTCAACAACTAACGAGGAACCTCATTATCAACACCAGGAACCTAGTTGTCAACATAATCTGACCAAAATATCAACACCGAACAAGGAACCTCGTTGTCAACATATGTTGACAAAAATGTCAACATCTAATGAGGAACCTCATTGTCAACATATGCAGACCAAAAGGTCAACAGCAAACAAGGAACCTCTATGTCAACATCATGAGACCCAAATGTCAACACGTAATAAGGAACGTAATTGTCAACATCTTTTTTAGGTGTTGACATTTCAGTGTCAACATCTTTGGACCTAAATGTCAACACCTTACGAGGAACCTCATTGTCAACATCGTCCAACCCAAATGTCAACAACTAACGAGGAACCTCTATGTCAACATCGTCGAACCCAAATGCCAACAACTAACGAGGAACCTCATTATCAACATCTATGTCAACACAAAAGGTCAACACCAAACTCTAGTTGTCAACAACTCACGAGGAACCTCATTATCAACACCAGGAACATAGTTGTCAACATAATCTGACCAAAATATCAACACCGAACAAGGAACCTCGTTGTCAACATATGTTGACAAAAATGTCAACATCTAATGAGGAACCTCATTGTCAACATATGCAGACCAAAAGGTCAACAGCAAACAAGGAACCTCTATGTCAACATCATGAGACCCAAATGTCAACACGTAATAAGGAACCTAATTGTCAACATCTTTGTTAGGTGTTGACATTTCAGTATCTTTTAAGTTAGAAGGTTTTACAACACATGTGTTAGGGTCTCTTTTTTTAGCACTATCCATCATGGAATGCTCGCACCGAATGACGTCACAAACATTATCAACATATGCAGACCAAAAGGTCCACACCACACTAGGAACCTCTGTGTCAACATCATGAGACCCAAATGTCAACACATAATAAGGAACCTCATTGTCAACATATGCAGACCAAAAGGTCAACAGCAAACAAGGAACCTAGTTGTCAACATTATGGGACCAAAATGTCAACAACAAACAAGGACCCTCTACGTCAACATATTGGGACCAACATGTCAACAAGTCACCAGGAATCTAGTTGTCAACATAATCGGACCCAAATGTCAACACCCAACAAGCAACCTCTATATCAACATCATGGGACCAAAATGTCAACGTAACTAGGATACCTCATCGTCAACATCTTTGGACCCAAATGTCAGCATATGTTGACCAAAAAGTCAACACCAAACAAGGACCCATTGTCAACATCTTCGGACCTAAATGTCAACACCTAACAAGGAACCTCATTATCAACATATGCAGACCAAAAGGTCAACACCAAACTCTGTATCTTTTAAGTTAGAAGGTTTTACAACACATGTGTTAGGGTCTCTTTTTTTAGCACTATCCATCATGGAATGCTCGCTCCGAATGATGTCACAAACATTATCAACATATGCAGACCAAAAGGTCCACACCACACTAGGAACCTCTGTGTCAACATCATGAGACCCAAATGTCAACACATAATAAGGAACCTCATTGTCAACATATGCAGACCAAAAGGTCAACAGCAAACAAGGAACCTAGTTGTCAACATTATGGGACCAAAATGTCAACAACAAAGAAGGACCCTCTACGTCAACATATTGGGACCCAAATGTCAACAAGTCACCAGGAACCTAGTTGTCAACATAATCGGACCCAAATGTCAACACCCAACAAGCAACCTCTATATCAACATCATGGGACCAAAATGTCAACGTAACTAGGATACCTCATTGTCAACATCTTCGAACCCAAATGTCAACAAGTAACTAGGGACCTCATTATCAACATATGCAGACCTAAAGGTCAACAGCAAACGAGGAACCTCTATGTCAACATCGTCGAACCAAAATGTCAACAACTAACGAGGAACCTCATTATCAACATATGCAGACCAAAAGGTCAACACATAATAAGGAACCTCCATGTCAACATTATGGGACCAAAATTTCAACACCAGACACGGACCCTCTACGTCAACATATTGGGACCAAAATGTCAACAACTCACCAGGAACCAAGTTGTCAACATAATCGGACCCAAATGTCAACACCCAACAAGCAACCTCTATGTTAACATCATGGGACCCAAATGTCAACGTAACTAGGATACCTCATTGTCAACATCTTTGGACCCAAATGTCAGCATATGTTGACCAAAAAGTCAACACCAAACAAGGACCCATTGTCAACATCTTTGGACCTAAAGTCAACACCTAACAAGGAACCTCAGTGTCAACATATGCTGACCAAAATATCAACAACTAACAAGGAACCTCATTATCAACATATGCAGACCAAAAGGTCAACACCAAACTCTGTATCTTTTAAGTTAGAAGGTTTTACAACACATGTGTTAGGGTCTATTTTTTTAGCACTATCCATCATGGAATGCTCGCTCCAAATGATGTCACAAACATTATCAACATATGCAGACCAAAAGGTCCACACCACACTAGGAACCTCTGTGTCAACATCATGACACCCAAATGTCAACACATAATAAGGAACCTCATTGTCAACATATGCAGACCAAAACGTCAACAGCAAACAAGGAACCTATTTGTCAACATTATGGGACCCAAATGTCAACAACAAACAAGGACCCTCTACGTCAACATATTGGGACCCAAATGTCAACAAGTCACCAGGAACCTAGTTGTCAACATAATCGGACCCAAATGTCAACACCCAACAAGCAACCTCTATATCAACATCATGGGACCAAAATGTCAACGTAACTAGGATACCTCATTGTCAACATCTTCGAACCCAAATGTCAACAAATAACTAGGAACCTCATTATCAACATATGCAGACCTAAAGGTCAACAACAAACAAGGAACCTCTATGTCAACATCGTCGAACCCAAATGTTAACAACTAACGAGGAACCTCATTATCAACATATGCAGACCAAAAGGTCAACACATAATAAGGAACCTCCATGTCAACATTATGGGACCCAAATGTCAACACCAAACAAGGACCCTCTACGTCAACATATTGGGAACAACCCTGAATGTCAACACCAAACTCTAGTTGTCAACAACTAACGAGGAATAGATTCTACTCCATTTATTATTAACAGTAGATACAATAGATTCTACTCCATTTATTGTTTGAACTGATGCATGTGTCCAAAATTCCTCTACGTATCGAATATAGATAGTGGGATTCACAACTAGGGCATAGTATATGTCCGATTGTCTTAGAAAATCCATGATGGGGTGAAGAGGACTTACATCAGGGTGTGGTTGAAGAAAAGGTAGATCATTGTGCTCCGGAACCATGCGAAGATTCGCCATCGGTGCGCCTGCAAAGTAGGGTTTTGGATGCGTGGAAGTGTAAGAAGATAGAACCTGTTAGATGTACTAGCAGTTCGAGAACTGAACTAGTAGCCCGAGAAAATTGAGGTAGCAGCCTGAACTTTTAAGGAGGTCTGATGCAGCCAAATAATCAAACCAACACACCAGGACACCAGCACTTGGACCATTGCAGCCTCCATATGCACCAGCAATTGTTGTGCAAATCACTAAGCCTAATCAGATCACTTGTGCAGTAGCCATAAGACTTGAAGTTGATTAAGTTGCCAGCAAATTGAGTTGAGTTTTATTATTGATGAGAATTGGGCTCACTATTCAAATACCTAGTTGGACTTGAAGTTGATTAAAAGAAAAGTCTGGGATTTCAATTAAAATTATAATTAAATAAAAAAATAAATGAAACTTTGCATTGTTTTCATCAACGAAGAACAAAAGGTGGAAGTTTGGGACACAATACAAAAGGAGCATGTGAATGACTATGAGGTTGATATAAAGTTTCTGGTAATGAACAATCCCCTTTGATGGTTACCTAAATTTTGGACGTGGTACTTATCATGCTTACTTATATAGTGTGAGTTTCTGGATGAAAGAACAGAAGGTAGTACACCGTTCAAGCAGTATCACTGGTTTCTGCATTCAGTGCCGCAGCAGGACAAGGGTAGTGAAGACGATTGTGGCATCTTTGTTTGTCGCTCTATGGAATATCCTGATGAAGTGATGAAGTTCCATACACAAAAGGTCTGGTCAACATAATGTTGCTCCATTTAATAAAATCCATTATATGAAAGTAACACTCTGAAAATTGTAGTAAATCAGAGTCCCAATGATAAACAAACAAGAACACACACACACAAGAAGATAAGAGTTTACAGGAATCAATTCATTATTCCTTTAGGCTTTCTTGATCATACATTATGGCTTACAAGATAATCTCTCATTGTTTACATTAGACTCTCACCAGCCTAACTTCTTGATCTCACCATGAACAACCGTTTCCACCTGCATCAGTGGCAGTGCCACCACCAGCGTGATGCAGAACTCTATCTCTCTACACTCGTGTATCCCTCCTCTGTATCTCTCTATGTATATCTGAGGCTAATTCTGTTGCTGCATATGTGACCCATGCATCAGCCTTTTATAGGCTTAAACTGACTTACAACAAGAAGCTAACTACATAACAAACTATGCAGATACTCAAGTCTTCTCATCACCAATAAAAGTATTACCAATAGTTTATTAAAACTTTTAACTTCCACAACTAAAACCTTGTACATTAAGTTACTTTACATACAAATTACAACAAGAGAAACTACAACAAAATAAATACTAACAATCTCCCCCTTAGTTTCTTCTAGTATCAAGGTTCTTGGTCGCGGATGTAGATGAGATACTCAAGTCTTCTCATCACCTGACGTCTGTGCATACGTTGATTGATCATCTCTACGACTTCCTTCAAGTTGTCGACATCACTCTTTTTCATTTGGACTTCTGGATGCTTCTTCTGGTCATTTGCCAGTTTGTCATTTATAGCATTCCTCACCAGCCTCAATGTTCCGTCACAGAATCGTTTGAGTTCATCCATGTGCATGGTCCGCTTTCGATCAGCTTTGTTGTAGTAGATGACAGCATGCAATCCTTGACTTGGACTTTTGACAACTGTGTAGGCGTTGTCTCGATTGTTGAGGAAGGTCTCTGTATTTGGCTTATTGATGGCTAGTCTGATGATCGTCAAATTTGAGAAAATCCAGATCCCTCTCTTCAATATAAGACTTGCTCCCATCTTCACGTTCTATGTCTGCCCCTGGGATCCACAGTTGACGGAATTTTCGGCTGCCGATCCTGTGAACTTTGAATATCTTGGAGTGGGAGAAGACACTAGCTTTGTTTCGCTGCTTTTTGAACATGATATGGTTGTAGACCAAGGATTGGTATCTGCATATGTCAGTGTACTTGAACAAAGATTGTCTCCCAATTGGCCCTGACATATCACTTGTAGGAAACAGCTCAACTAATGTTTCTTCCAGGTAAGCCGCCTCGTAGATTGTGACAGGAGTGATGTAGGCAAGAAGAGATAGTCTGCGAGCCTCTTGAAGCTCCCTGGCTTCTTTTTCCTTCTTGGTCCTTCCCTTGATTTCTTGAGGGATCCTAATCACTTGTTGTTTATTCAAAATGCGGCGCTCTTTAAAGATTGATATCACCTCCTCAGTAGCTGTCCTCTCCATGATGACATGAGTGGCATTTCGGTCTTCGTTGATGAAGTTTCTAGAAGTTAGAAGCTGAAATTCAGGCATCTTAGCCAACCGAGGAGGGAGGACAATGTCTTCAACTGCAGATTCTATGGCCTCCTTTACTGTTGTTTCCGAAGCTTCTTTATCCTGGGGTTGTGAAGATTCAGCAGCATCTTTTCCACTAGGTTCGGCAGACCCAGCAGTTTCTTTGACCCCTGACTCAAGCCTTGGTTGCTTTGCAGTTTGGCCGGTTTCTTTTCCAGTTCCTTGATTTGGATCGGGATCTTCACGCCTCCTGTATTTTAACATATCAGAATCCAAACAAACAATAATTACTAGCAGCTTGAGTTCTTTCTCTTAGCAGCTTGATGAAAGACTTAAGTTTATTTACAGAGTTGAACTATTGAGTATATATACCGAGCAAAACTTACATCTTTTTGAGCTTGAGTCCTTTGTTAGTATCTCTGATCAAGGCATCAGTCTTCTTTATAGATTCACTTCTCACCACTGCCATAGCCTCATCAAACTTCATCTTCATTAGTAATTCAGCAACTCTTTCTTTGGACATGGCAGGTTTCACAGATTCAGCAGGTTTGTCAGACATTACCTTCTCAGTCAAGGCTTTCTGATTCTCAATATCAAACATCTCTTGCAACCTGTCAGTTGATATACCCTTTAAAACATTCTTTGACTTCCCAGAATTTACATGCCAAGCAATCAATTTTTGTCTTTTGAATTGATCAGGATTAGACTTGTCTGCAGCAGAGATTCTTTTCCTCTTTCTAATGTCCTCCTTCTCCCCCATACCTTGTCCAATTGCCAACAATTGTTCAACAATTAGATTTGCATCCTCTTCCTCATCAACAGACTCTGCATTTTCCAGACTAAACGTTATTCCCAAGTCTTCTTTCTGCAATCTTATAGCAGTAGCCATTCCCAATTCAGCTTTCCTTTTGGCTGCTTCTGCTTCTTGTTCTTTCTATAATCTTACTGCAGCAGCCAATCCCAATTGTTCATCAGCCTTTCTTTTCAGTTCTTCCTTTGAGAGTTCTACCAATTTCTCTTTACCTTTTCCAGTGGATGATGATTGAATAGGAGAGGCAATTCTAGCTTCATGAATTGCTACACCAGACCTGGAAGCAATAAGAGACTCTGGAAGCAATAAGAGACTCAGCAGTTTGAACATGTGGGGAAACAGCTTGAGATGAACTTGGGACTGTTGGACTTGTGGCAGGGGCAGCAGTTTGGATTGTTGTAGCGGCAGGGGCAGCAGTTTGGATTGTTGTAGCAGCAGTTTGAGTTGATGTCTCCCCCTTTTTGGATGCATCATGTTGAACATCATAGGGAAACACCTCCTCATTCAATCGTTGGAGCATCAAGGCCTGCTGTAACAGATGAGGTCGAACAACCTTTAACACAGCAGTAAGATTAGCAATTTGTTGCTGTTGAGTGGTAATGATTTGTTGTTGATGAACACACACCTTAAGTTTAACAATTTGACTGTCCTGAGCAGCCATTTTGGCTTTACAGTAGTCAAATGCATGTACAAATGGTACAAGTGTTGGATTCGTCAAAGCATTGAGTTTCAAACTGGCCTCAATGTCTGCTAGAGTGTCCCTCTGTGCAGGGCTTAAAGGCTCAGAGGTTAGAGTGGAATGGGAAGGAGCATTACCAACTCTTTTAGATCTTCTTTGATACATAATTAGTGCAGGGGTGGAGTGGGTAGATGCAACAATCGGATCAGAGGGAATATCTGTATCTTGAGGAGTGGGTTGAGATCCTGTTGGGATGTCAGCAATGTGGGCTGGTGCTGGTTCAGGACCCTCTCCTCTGTTTCTTGAGATTACAACCATCATTGCTTGAGGCAATGGGTTGTAAGTGCCACCAAAATGTCTTACATCGGATAAAAACCTTTTGACTGATGTAAGGGAGTGAGAATGAGAAGCATATACCCTTGTGTGTGATTGCAAATTAGGAAATGCATTTGCAATTATTTGAGATAAAAATCTTGGGTACATCAAAAACTTCTCATTCTTTCCAAGCAGATTGGAAATTATTCCTTTGAAGATCATATTGGAAAAATTGAACTGTTGGCCCTGTGTTAAACATATGAAAGCAGAAGCTATATTTGAAGAAAATTCAGACCAACTAGTTCTTTTTGGGCTTAGGCATTGAAGAACATGGATGAGATATTTCAAGTGACCAGGAAATTTTGATTTATAAAAGGTTAATTTTGTCACTGAGCCCGCATATCCCAACCTTGGTAGTTCTGCCCAGATTGCATCTGCTGATAAATCAACAGTACCATCGGCATCATTTAGATGCAAATTTCCACGAATGGACTCTTCTGAAACCGTGATGGAGTTATTATTAACAGTAGATACAATAGATTCTACTCCATTTATTGTTTGAACTGATGCATGTGTCCAAAATTCCTCTACGTATCGAATATAGATAGTGGGATTCACAACTAGGGCATAGTATATGTCCGATTGTCTTAGAAAATCCATGATGGGGTGAAGAGGACTTACATCAGGGTGTGGTTGAAGAAAAGGTAGATCATTGTGCTCCGGAACCATGCGAAGATTCGCCATCGGTGCGCCTGCAAAGTAGGGTTTTGGATGCGTGGAAGTGGAAGAAGATAGAACCTGTTACATGTACTAGCAGTTCGAGAACTGAACTAGCAGCCCGAGAAAATTGAGGTAGCAGCCTGAACTTTTAAGGAGGTCTGATGCAGCCAAAAAATCAAACCAACACACCAGGACACCAGCACTTGGACCATTGCAGCCTCCATATGCACCAGCAATTGTTGTGCAAATCACTAAGCCTAATCAGATCACTTGTGCAGTAGCCATAAGACTTGAAGTTGATTAAGTTGCCAGCAAATTGAGTTGAGTTTTATTATTGATGAGAATTGGGCTCACTATTCAAATACCTAGTTGGACTTGAAGTTGATTAAAAGAAAAGTCTGGGATTTCAATTAAAATTATAATTAAATAAAAAAATAAATGAAACTTTGCATTGTTTTCATCAACGAAGAACAAAAGGTGGAAGTTTGGGACACAATACAAAAGGAGCATGTGAATGACTATGAGGTTGATATAAAGTTTCTGGTAATGAACAATCCCCTTTGATGGTTACCTAAATTTTGGACGTGGTACTTATCATGCTTACTTTTATAGTGTGAGTTTCTGGATCAAAGAACAGAAGGTAGTACACCGTTCAAGCAGTATCGCTGGTTTCTGCATTCAGTGCCGCAGCAGGACAAGGGTAGTGAAGACGATTGTGGCGTCTTTGTTTGTCGCTCTATGGAATATCCTGATGAAGTGATGAAGTTCCATACACAAAAGGTCTGGTCAACATAATGTTGCTCCATTTAATAAAATCCATTATATGAAAGTAACACTCTGAAAATTGGTATTGCAGTGGATCAGCGAAGAGCAAAGACGTGATCTTGCACTGAGAATCTTACAAGCATCTGAAAACAAGCATTCAGAAGGGTACAGTTGCTACAAACTATTTTATCAGGCTCAGGTAAAGACAATAATCCAGCCGGACCTTCAGGCTAGGTTTGTAACATCTAAAAGTCTGATTAAGAATGTACAAATTCAGAATCAATAATTTCATAATCAAATTGAGAAACAATCTAAATCATTAACAAATTCAGAATCAACAAGAACTACTAAGATTTTAAGTTATATATTTAATTTTAAATTTGTGCATTTGATGTATAATTTTGTGCATTTTGGAGGGTTTTCACGTTCTCGCGAAATTGAAGGGTTTTTATGTGATATATATATAGGGTCAGGTTCTATGGGGCACCATATGCATCGGGTTCCAAAAAAATAACTAACCACAACCTTTAATGTGTCAGCCACTTCCATGGCGTAATTTCGTATGTTGCTAAGCAGATCCAAACACTGAAATGTAAGTAGGGCATTAAGATCGGAAAAGGATCAAGGTTGCCGGTGCTTTGTCGCCGGCGATGATATAGAACAAAAAGTGAACGCAGAAAACAGAAAGGTGAGCAGGGCTTCTTTGAACAATATATATATATATATATATATATATATATATATATATATATATATATATATATATATATATATATATATGTGTGTGTGTGTGTGTGTGTGTGTGTGTGTGTGTGTGAAAAGGAAGATGGATAATGAATCTGATGATAGTGACTGAAATTTTGGTAGAGATGAAGGGACGAAAATCTGAAATGTGACGGCGAAACTATCATTTAGGGTTCCTGTAAATAATGGTGATTCGTGGCCTCGTGGGCTGCTCCATATACGGCCAATCTTAAATTGGTCCTCGTGGTTTTCCAGAATGACAGATTTGATCCTTGAAAAGTTTTTGTTACATAAACAGGTCTTATTTTTTAAAAACCTTACACGTTAGTCCGAACATCATATGTTAATGTTATTGTGGGGTCAATTTTACTTTCTTGCCACACACTTGCTCACAGGGACCATCGTTAACATTTTGCGTATGAACCAGTTATTTTCTTTATAATACAGGGTTAATTGTCAAACAAAAAATAACTAATTTTACTTTTTTATTGTTTAAGGTAATCAATTTTGTTTACAATAAAAAAATAATCACTTACATTTTTCATCATTTAAGGTAATTGACTACCTTAAATGATTAAAAGACGAATACTTTGTTGGTGATTCGTGGCTTTTAGTGGCGACAGTTCTAGTGCCGATATTTGGGTTTTAGTGTTGAACTTATAGCATAGTAGGGGTTTTTGATTAGTAATTCATATGGCAACCCCTACTATTCATACGACAACCCCTACTATTTATAGTAGGGGTTTTGATTAGTAATTCATATGACAACCCCTACGACACACAAATACATAAATTTTAATATACTAAATACATATAAATACACACACTAATACACTAAATATATATGTTAGACATCAATACATACATTGCACACTGTTTATATAATAATTTATATACATACACAATAAAACCTATAAATAGTTTATAAACAATTAACTAATCTACAAATACTTGAAAAACACAACAAATCTATAAATATTTTAATAAGTAGTTAAAAAACACAATGATTCTATAAATATTTTAAGAGACACTTAAAAACCCTAATATTGATAAATCTAAAACTTTTATCCAAAAATTATTTAAGCATACCTATAAAAAATATTAACAAATTCATACATTTTTTTACCTAAAACAATATTTACACACTTTTTACATATATTAACTAGTCATACACAAATACACATTAATATTATACAAAAGACACTAAATATAAATCATATACTTTACAAATTAATAGAAATGGTGTTCTTGCTAATTAAAATTTTAGATATAAAAATGAAACGTGTACACGAATATATGTAGTAAAATACTAAAGGAATGAGATTTTACCCAAAAATTCCGAGTCCACCGATTCCAACAATAAGAAAACATATTTGATCAAACAGGTCGAGGGATCTCAGCCACTTCCATGGCGTAATTTCGTATGTTGCTAAGCAGATCCAAAATGTAAGTAGGGCATTAAGATCGGAAAAGGATCAAGGTTGCCGGTGCTTTGTCGCCGGCGATGATATAGAACAAAAAGTGAACGCAGAAAACAGAAAGGTGAGCAGGGCTTCTTTGAACTATATATATATATATATATATATATATATATATATATATATGAAAAGGAAGATTGATAATGAATCTGATGATAGTGACTGAAATTTTGGTAGAGATGAAGGGACGAAAATCTGAAATGTGACGGCGAAACTATCATTTAGGGTTCCTGTAAATAATGGTGATTCGTGGCCTCGTGGGCTGCTACATATACGGCCAATCTTAAACGTTTGTTTAATGTTTTTTAAAAATCTTTACATTATCGTATAAGTTAAAAAGAATATACTTTTTGAAATTCAAAAAATCCAAACTCAAAAAGTTAATTTTTTTTTGTTTTTGATTATTTAATAATCATTCATATGTCTTTATAAATATTTTATTATATTTTTATGTCTTTTGCAATAATTTAATTTTACTTGTATTTTTAATTTTTAGGTTTGTTTAATATTTAATAATAATAGAAATAATAAATAAAAAACACTATTAATGATAACTATTAAATAAGTAAGGGTAAAATAATCATTTCAAATGGTCAATGGATGAAAATCGTAAAAAAAACTCTAACTATAGGGATTCTCGGTGTAATTTTTAAAGTTAAATGACCCAATTCATAATTTCTAATAAACCATAGGGACGAAATTTGTTATTTACCCTTATTATTATATAAGAGTGGGTATGAATGAAATTTACATAGTTGGTACTTAAGGAATTTAAATTACACATCAAAGTTAAAAGAATACACATCTAGCTATAAACATGGAGTTATGTACACAAAGGGAGGGAATTAAAATAAATTAAAGGTATAAGATGGAGGGGTAAATGTAGTCAAGAGCTGAGTAGGAGGTAGCAAAGTGTAACTTGTTGACTTTTAAGGCAAAAAAATTCAGCCATAATCAGAATGAAATTTCAAATCGCCGTCACTATCATCTTCCATGCATATGGCCTTCTTCCTCATTCACGCCTCCAGCGGCGACCAGCGGAGCGGCGACTCCTCGTGCAGGTATCATTTTACTTCGTCTCCCTAGTATCATCTTTCTGGCTTTCTTCCTTGATAACCACCGTGATGGTGCGGTGGCGGTTTAACACTAAAAGAAGATTATGCTCACAACCCCTACAGCAGAACAAACGGGGGAAAAACAAAGAATTACATTAAACAACTATAACCAAAATTTCAAGAGAAAAACCAAGGAATTAAATATGGGTATAGATAGTAGATTTGATACTAGATTAAGATCAAGGCTGTTGGTGAGCGTCCATGTACCCAACATCATCTTCACCAACTGCTCAAACCCCACTTTAGGTTTCCACCCAAGAACTTTCCTTGCTTTGCTTGAATCACCTTTCAGATTATCCACTTCTGCTGGCCTAAAATACCTCTTATCAATTGCTACGTGATCCTTCCAACAGTATGTGACTCCTCAGTTGCCACAACATAGTCATCTGGCTTCTCTTGCTGTAGCATCAGCCACATTGCCTCAACGTAGTCCCCTGCGAACCCCCAGTCTCTTGAAGCCTGCAAGTTCCCCAAAAACAGCTTGCTCTGTAGGCCGATCTTGATTCGTCCAACTGCCCGTGTGATCTTCCTGGTCACAAAGTTTTCACCCCTTCGAGGTGATTCATGGTTGAAGAGAATGCCATTGCAGGCAAAGATCCCATATGCTTCCGTGTAATCGTTTCACAGATCATCGCTGAATATTTATGTAGCCAAGTAATGTTATGGGTTGAGTCCCAAAAATCTCCATTTGAATATAGAAAGCTGCCCATAAATCCTTATGTGATCAATTTCTGATTTTAAGTCCTTATAACTTCACAGAATCATCTCTGAATTCTTATGTTTCAGCCCCTAATAATTCTGTTCTTACCTTCTCTTTTTGTATGTATGCACAGTTTAAAAAAAAAGAAAAGAAAACGCAGTGAGTGTTGGTTAGTGCAAGGAGATGAAATGGAGATCTGGTTAATGCTCTTTACAACGTTTATCATCGACATTTCGATAGAATTAGTTAGAAATTTGAGTTTTTGCTTCATAGTAATTATGCTTGCTTTTGTTTGATATTTTATAGGTTGTGAATCCTGATTTCTGTTTTACAAATGGGGGATGAAGTTAATGGTCCGTATGGAATACTTTATTCCATTTGAAATATTCGTCATGTTATTTGTATGATCGTTTGAGACGATTAAGACTTTAATGTTAATGTTTTCCTATCATTGATTGTTATGTATGTTAATGCAAGAGTTGATCAATGTGGTTCTAATTTTTAGTTTTCTTGTCACTTGGGACATTTGGATTTGAATTTGCATTCGGGTAATTAAACGGGGAACTGGGGCTCCTAACGCTTAATGGGGATTTATTGGGTACCCAATGGGGATCGGGGCCCCGCGGGGACCCGATAAGAATCCCCGATAACAAACCCAGATATGGAAAAACCTAGATATAGATAAATCCAAAAATGAAAACTCCAGATCTGGGGAGAAACTTTGTGAAACCCAGATATGGAAAAACCCGTCGTGAAACCCAGATTTGTAGAAGATGAAGAAAAATGGGATGTAAAATTCTGATCTGTAGGAGACGAAGATGAAACCAAGGCGTCATCGGCGACCAAGATAAAATCCAAATTCCGGTAGGCGTGTGTTGAATTTGATTTTGCCTATCAAGATAAAAAGTAAAACACGTTTGTACCAGGAAGATGTATTCATTTTTTTCAAAATCGGAATGTGTATTCATTTGTTTCAACACTCATATGCACGTCAAGAACACATCATACGAATAATTTTTTATTATTTGGTTTGTTTTTGAATTGGTTGATGTTATTGGTACAAATATGAAAACACGTTGCTATTTTTGGTAAAATAAAAGTTGTGGGTGACCTGCTAACCAGGTTTCCAGGTCACCCGTGGCTATTAAACGGTAAAAAGTTGTGGGTGACATGCTATTATTGGTAAAAAATAAATAATGTTTCTATAAATGGTAAAAATGTCAAAAGTTGTTGCTATTTTCAGCAATTGACCCAAAATATAAATGTTGAAATTTGGAAGTGTGTTGTTGTAAACAAATGCATTGTTTTAATTTCTTTTTTGGTTTTTTGATTTGTTTAAAAATGTCTAGTAGGGGTTATACTAGATTAATGCTTGATCAGAAACATATTAGTGTAAATATATATCTATAAATATTTATTTTTTAAATAACCTAGTGAATAATAAACTATTGCGAAATAATGCAATGTAATTTAATGTTGGAAGAATATCATCAGTCGGACGGTTGGAGTTGCCAAATTGGCAAACTCATTTCCCCCTCCCTTTCCTATATACGGTCACCCACACACACACAACCATACCATTTTTGTGTGTGTTTTGTGTGTTGAGAACAAAGAAGAAGAGAGAAAGAAGGAGAAAAGAAAGAGATCAAGTTTGGAGCTAAATCAAGGGTATAACTCTTTCATTGTCATCATCTTCTTCTCCTCATCTTTTTAAGCTCCATTTCAAGGGTTTAACCCGAATAAGGTTTTTATGTGAAGTTAGAATCCGACCCTATGCTTGATATATGTTGTTATATATTTGATTTGGAGCACAATGATGGCATTGGATTCGTGATATGACTCGAATGTGTGCCTTTGGCTAAACCGCACACCAGGTGTTCGGTGAAATGCCTCAATGAAGTGTTTGGATTATTGAGTCCAATTTGTGTGTTGTGAATTTTGAATAATTAATATTTCAAAATTTTGCATTTAGATTATGTAGAAACCCATTTTTACTTGATTTGTAAGTTGTTTGTTACTCCACTTTCAAGGTTAAAGTTTGATTTGTAGGTTGTAAATTAATCCTCCATTGCTTCTATTCATCATTTTTCTTCTCTAATTTTTTTAAATTATAAAGTGGTTCATCCATGTTAGTAGCTTTTGATAACTTAATCTTTTGTGCTTGAAAAATTAAATATTGTGTTGAGATGTTTTTAGTTGGATGTAAAGTAGCCTGGTCCTGCTGTGCACTTTCTCCTGTTGTGCACTTTATTACAGTCCAGTTGTGCATGTTTCTAGGTAGGTACTAGATAACTGACATAGACAATTTTCTTAACGATTACTATAAAAACACTGGTTACTACACAAATACCTCCCTGTGTTCTTGAACGGGGGAAACGAAGGAGGTGAACGGAAAGAAATCACAGTCACTCCTTTCTCATTGGCTTCTTTCATCTTTGTGAAGCATCATCACCTCTGGTTTGTGTTAAATTATTTCAATTTCTTTGTCATAAAAATCAGTTTATTTTTTTTGTTCTTTTAGATAAAAATTAATTTCCTTGGTTTGATTTCTTAGTTATTTTAGTTTTAATATTGATTTCAACTTGTATTTCTAAGTTTATGGCCTCGACTCCTATGTGCTATTATTATTTTCCCCGATTTTTGGTATGTGAGGAGATTGGGTCAGTGCCCTGATTAGAAATTAGCAATTCTAGCTATTCTCTTACACCTATTCAACTAATTGTTGGACTTTGCAATTCTAGCTCCTTTCCTCCAACCATATCACCGTACATGTGATTCGATTCACTAGCATTATATAGTTTTTTTGGCAAATAGGAAATTCCCATGTTTTGACTATTTGAGACCGTAAAATTACAGGATTCTTGCTTAACCTGAAGAAAATATGACAAAGGTAAGTGGTTATTTCTCAAATCTCAAGTAGGTGTATTTTTCAGTTTATATAACACTTTGTAGTGTCTAATTTCAATACAGAAAACAGGAGCAAACCCTTACTCCTTCAAAGAATGGAAATTGGACAGTAGGATTCAACAAAGACTGGAAGGAAGCTGTTTCCATAATTTTAGAGAATTCACGGCATATAAGCAGAGGACGGACTTTTTGACATATATCAGAGGCATTTATGACAAAAAGAAAAGCGTATTTTTGTTGAACGGCACCACCCAACTTTATTTGGGACTACAGGACATACATGCATTGTCTGGGTTGCCTACCGATGGGCATCCAATTGTATGCGATGACGAGGATTCCGAGGCTCTTTGCCAAAGCCTTCTTGGTTGCGATGAAGACGGTAGAAAGTCTTCAAATCAACATTTGTCAAGATCATGGTTAAAAGATAAATTCATGGTTGTTCCGACTGGCATAGAAGATGAACTCCTCGACAGATACACTCGAGCTTATCTTCTATACCTGATTGGAACAATGGTGCTTCCAAACTGTGACTCTCCTTCCATTCCTATCTACTTGCTCAATTTTTTGAGAGATGTAAGCCCCGATAAACTGAATAGCTGGGCATGGGGTGCCGCTGCCCTGGCTATGCTGCACTCAAACCTTGGAGGTGACCGAAGAAATATCAATGGACCAAGTTGGATCCTTGAGGTATGTTACATATGCGGGTTTTCTAATGTTAAAACCTTTTTATATCATTTACACTGACCGGATGGATTTTTTTAGAAAGATAAAAAACATGTTTATATTATTTACACTGTATGTTAAAACTTCTTTTAGTTGTTTTCTTGAGGTATGGATTTTTTTTCTAAAGTTAAAACATGTTTATATTATTTACACTGGATGTATATTTTTTTCTTCTTTAGTTGTTTTTTTTTTAGAAAGAATTCCAGCAGTAGCAACTGCTTATATGAATATGAAGATATCGAGCGAACAAGAAAGCGAGCAACCCAAGCAAATCCCCCTCTTCCTTCACTGGTGCCCGCGTATGGTCTCACCATCAAAAAATACGCGTGCTGTTTTAAACTTGGTTAATGTTCTTGGCGATATTCAGGAACAGGTGTTTCAACAAACCAAATTTGAATTTTCATGACCATGTTTGTTTCTCTCATTCACTTGAAACTAATTTCTCGAAAAATCTTCCAGGATATACACTGGAATCCATATAATAACTACCAAGGATACAAGAATCAAAGAATTTTTTATTCTCGAACCATTCTGTTCAATTTTTGCACCATAGTGTACCATCGGCCAGATAGCGTTCCATGCCAATTATCAATCAATAATAAGAAGGCCATGGAAGAGCTTTCGGATGAATTACAATCAAAGTCCGCAAGGGGTCATACAAAGAGAAAATTGACCGAGTATTATTCAAAATACATAAATTTATATTATGAAAAAAGGCATCATCCTGATACGTGTGTTCAGGATGCCAACGAAGGTAATACTTGATTTCTTTTTATAGCTACACCAATTATATGGTTTTTAACAATGTTATTGAAACTTTGTAATGTCAGATATCCTTCCCTGTGCGCCGTCATTGGTTAATGAAGAACACCACGGAGTTTTCAACAATGAAGGTAATGTAAATTCTGAGGATCGCTCCATTCGTCCATTTACACTTAATGAGGATGGAAACAATGAAGATTCCGAAGATTCCAACAATGAGGGCTCCTCTTCGCGAAGTTTCCATGGCAGCCGACCTGGTATGCATGTCCAAGGTGATGGTACATATTATTTTATTAAAATTGTTATCTTTATACTTTGCACGTGATGGATATGATGACGCCCATAGTTACTTAGAACGGGGATCGCTCCATTCGTCCATTTACACTTAATTGCAATCAGCCCTTCACACTTCACTTACTGTTCATTTAGTTCACAATTTATATGAGGCTGTTTGACATTGATTTTGAAACTGATTATCTGATACATGATGTGTTGAAGTTAATGAGGATGGAAACAATGAAGATTCCGAAGATTCCAACAATGGGGGCTTCTCTTCGCGAAGTTTCTATGGCAGCCGACCTGGTATGCATGTCCAAGGTGATGGTACATATTATTTTATTAAAATTGTTATCTTTATACTTTGCACGTGATGGATATGATGACGCCCATAGTTACTTAGAACGGGGATCGCTCCATTCGTCCATTTACACTTAATTGCAATCAGCCCTTCACACTTCACTTACTGTTCATTTAGTTCACAATTTATATGAGGCTGTTTGACATTGATTTTGAAACTGATTATCTGATACATGATGTGTTGAAGTTAATGAGGATGGAAACAATGAAGATTCCGAAGATTCCAACAATGAGGGCTCCTCTTCGCGAAGTTTCCATGGCAGCCGACCTGGTATGCATGTCCAAGGTGATGGTACATATTATTTTATTAAAATTGTTATCTTTATAATTGCAATCAGCCCTTCACACTTCACTTACTGTTCATTTAGTTCCCATAGCGACTAGTCGACTACAAATTCCAAAATCAAAGTCAGTGTATAATCTCAATCAATTTTACGTCCTATTAATCTCAATCGATTGTGTATGGAACTGGAAGAAGTGATCGATAATCAAAACCGAAACCGATTCCAGTCAATCTATAGACCCATCTGAAATCGATTTTGGTATTTGATTGAACCATCGTTCAAGCTGGAGTCTAGAACGTCGTCTCAATCACAATCGATTTTGGTGTATTTGGATTCCCCATATCACAATCGTCGTTTCAATTTTGATCCTTGATGTCCGTCGATTGGAAACCAATATGTATCGGTTTCAATGGAAACTTGATCCCAGCGATTCAAAATCGCGTTCCAATGTACGATAGGACCAAAATTGTTGATTATTGGGAACGTCCACAATCAAGACCGATTCGCGTGTTAGGACCAATACTCTACGCCCACCGTAAGAAAGAGACAACCATATAAACACATGAGGTTTTAATATAGGGAGTAGCCCATGGTGTTTATATACAAGTCTCAATTTCTTACTTCTTCCGATGGGAACACACGAACTGGATCGGAAAATCATGGGCATTTCTGCGATCCTAGTAACTATGATGACGCCGTCCGAAGAGTACATGGAGAATGCTTTGAATTTACCCGAGCCATCTAATTCAGGTGTTGCAGGTGCTCCCACGGAGGATCTTTGGGTAATCAATTAGATATGCCTTTCAAGCAAGAAAATCAACTTTGATAGCTCACACCTGAATTAGGAGCATCACTTGTCTTTCAAGCAAGAAAACAAAATTGTTTAGTTATATCCTAAAATATTTTTTTTTCGTATTTTGCAAAAGCAGATGAAATCCCGGTAGTACAGGCAGAAGGAGAAGAAAACCCGGAGGTAATTGTTCGTCGTACTCGAAAACAACCTGAGAGGCTTGTACAGTCTTGGAAAAAGAACAAGCGAAAGAGGCAACATGAAGGTGAGAATGAAAAACTATAAATCTAATTACATATTTCTAAATTTCTTTGTTCATCCTGTAATACCTATGAGGCTTTCCCTTTCAGGGAGAAAGAACATGAGAAAGTGGTACGAGATAGGTGAGAATGAAATTTTTTTAAATTTCTTTGTTCATCCTGTTTCCCCTCTTACATTTTCGTGCATATCTAACTTGGTGTAAATTCCCGCTGGTGAAGTTGATGTGGATTGCCAAAATAGGAACAAACGAACTATGAACACCATAGCTGCTAGCTTCAGAAAGTAAATAGGTATATTCTTTTCCTCCACTCTACATTTTTTTGCATTCCGCATCCATCCACTCACATCAGAAGTAAATAGAAAGTTCAATTTTGTCCCCCCATCCACTCACATCAGAAGTAAATAGAAAGTTCAATTTTGTCCCCTGTGTGCTGTTAGTTTTCCTTCTCTTTGCATAATTGGGTTTGAGTTTTGATCCTGAGTGTTGTTTCACGATATTTTGTGTGCGAGCACTCTCGATCGTTTTTCTTGTGAATATAGGAACTTTCAAACATGGATCACTTCATGTTAATAGACGGCGTAAATACAGACTATAAGGGGTTGTCATCGGAAGGCAGCTACCATGATTATTACGAGCCTCATAGTCAAATCAAATATACCATTGAATGTGCTTAAGTGGTTTGATGCGCGTGAAGGCATTTATAAGCCTTGAATAATAGACGAAAGTCAGTATTCCATGTTGGTTTACACTGTCTACACCCGAATGTGAGTGGACAACTGTCTCGGCTATGGGTGCCACCGCTACCGAGTGGAGGTGGGGGCTGACACGAAGTCTATCCCAAATGAGATCTCATAGGTTTTATAACAAGGCTAAGCACTTCCAAGTTTTCGACACTTGAACTTTTCGGCATTTCAATTCTTTTCGGCTCCTTAGAACTTTTTGATACTTACTACCGAAAGTTCAGTCGTCTCCATCGTTTTCTTCGCTTACAGTCTAAATTAATCTTATTCTCACATTTTATTATCACATTGCATAAAATTTGTATCAAATTAAATGGTTAGTATTTAAGTTCTGCAACCCTCTTTCAATAGTTAGTATTTGGAAAAGAAAATTATCGAGTAACTAACAAAAATGGTCCCTGTTATGGATATTCATAATGAAGCAAACCACATGGACCATTTTTGTTATTTACTCAATATTTTTTTAAATACTAATATAGACTAGAACAATGATGGTCTAGACTAGAACAATGTATAGAACGTTCAACCCATGAAGGGAAGGTCAGCCGGTAATTTTTAAGGATGTTTTAAGGCAGGGGCAGATCTAGTATGAAATGTTTTAACGCAGGGGCAGATCTAGTATGAAACTTTATTAATTTTTGGGCCCTAAAATGTTTGGGGCCCTATATGGGGAAGTATTAACCTGCAATCGAATCTGGATCTGCCGGCGGGCCGGAGCCCGTACACCAACACCCCCCCTTCCCCCCAAAACCCACACCGGATCCCTCATCATCCCTTACCCTCTATTTTCAATCAAAACTAACATAAGTTCTTCAAATACCTTGTTTAATTCTCATAGGTTGAGTCTGTACCCTCTATTTACATCTTAATCGTGATGCTTGTTTACATGTTTTAAGCTTAAGGAAAGCTTATTCCATTCCTTAAGAAGCCAAACATGACACGAAAATGGAATTTTCATTCCTCTTCCATCAGTATCCAAACAAACACACAAGCATATGGATGCTATGATTTGATTTGGATGCATTTATGGTTTCATGTTGATCCTCTCATTTTACATCTGATAAGGACCATAAAGGCTATTGATCTGAAAATTTTATGCATTCCTGATCAGATTTTTAAGGGCTGTTGGTGTGATTTGAATATGCATGACTTCTACATCATGATCTGTTATGTCTTGCGTCACAATAATTTATATGCCCCTAGCCTATTTTGATTTGTATGTTTTGCTGAAATGGGGATGCAAATATGGATATAATGGATGTGGTGATTTTATGAATTATATAGGGGGCTGTTATATAGATTTATACTGCTATAGGACTGGTTTGTATTCTGTGATAATGCTGATCTGGTACTTTTCTGATTTAGATTGGGAGGTTTCTGAATTGCCATATGGAGATCAGTTAAGAGGTGTCTATAATTCAGATTTTAGTTAAACTCGGGCTGCTAGTTCAAAAAACTCAAGCTGCTAGTTTAAAATTTTCGGAATGCTAGTTAAGAATTCTTAACAGATAGGAAAACACAATTTTCTCAGGCTGCTACTTCAAAAAACTCGGGCTGGTAGTTCAAAATATCTCGGGCTGCTAGTTATAGACGCTTCTCACAAAAAGATAGACTTCTCACTTGATCTTGATTCTCTCTCTCTCTCTCTCTCTCTCTATATATATATATATATATATATATATATATATATATATATATATATATATATATATTAATCTGTTTTCTAATAATTTGGTTGATTTACTTACTCTATGGCAGCCAAAGGTTAAAGATTGGGGATGTGGATATTTTCTGTGGGAGGATGAGCTCCAACCTTGTCCCTGTGGTCAGGGCCTGTATTGCACGGAAAGGACCAGAGGGTGTATACTACAAAGGTGAGTACTCACTTAGAATGTACTCACTTAGATTTGATCTATATATTTCTTAGCCTGTCACAGAGTTAAGAAATGTCAATAGTTTCAGCACTAATACAAGTCAACTATTTGATCTAAACCCTGAACCCTAAACCTTGAACCTAAACTAATCCAGTCTGCTTCATGTAGCAGTGTGGACCAAATGACCAAATGGTAGCCAAAGCTCCATTATTTGATCGTGTTGAAGGTAACTGCTTGGTAGACAAGTGTAGCCATGTGAAATAATCTCCCAATCGGCGTTCGAAATCGTACCCAATCATCTATGGAACGCGATTGGAATGATTTTGCAATCGGATCAAATCGAAGACGCAGGCGGCCCATATCATTGACGCAACCGATCCAAATCGACGACACAAGCAGCCTACAATGATTCTGCAACCGACCCCAATGCCCATCGGAACGACGATCTGAACCAAATCGGGAACTCTCGTCTTCATCGATTTCAATCATCTGCCGTCTTCCGTTGCTCGACTTTTCTTCAAAACCAAGTTCCAATCCTTGATTGCAGTCGCAAGGGAAATCATAGTATTCTCGTCTTCATCATAAGTAGTGGTCTATGGCAACCAGAATTGATTGTAGAAGTATATGCCTTCAACTTCATTTGATGCCAAAGCCAGACCATTATGCTATAAGACTAAGCACAAAGGTATTATATGACAGCCATTTTTTGAGTATTTTAAATTTTAAACAGTCTCTCTTCCCTTTTGTGAAAAGATGTAACAATTTTGGTTTTGAGGTACATCGTAACATGTAAAAATTTTGGTTTGATTCAGATATGTTATAGTCTTATTTGGATTGTTTTATACAGATGCAAATTTTCTTTCATGGAGTTAATTTAGAGTCTAGAATTGAAATTTTGAAACGTGCAACTGAAATAGGACACATAAATGGTGGTGTTCCCTGTTCCCTTATTATTTGTTTGAGTGTGTTATTTGGGCTTGGTTTAAAACCCAAGTATGTAAGAAGAGTAACGACTAATGACTATACCAAAATTAATGTATAACATTCTCAACAAAACAATCGTTGGCATGTCTTGGTCCTCTAATCCAATAAATTTAACCCTAATAGGATTTGTAAGGAAATTTTGAATGAAGTTAATATATACAATATATTAACTTCATTCAAGTGTTGTAATTAATGTGTTTTGTTAATAAGTTTTAAATAAATTAATTTTATGATAACATTTTATTAAAAAGTCTTTCCTCTTTTTTGTCTCGATTTAGCCGGTAAACTTTCTACTATGTTATTTATAGACAAAAGACAAACTCAAATACTACTTAATATAACTGGAGAAACATATTAATTTATTAAAAGAAACAGTCATATGATTTAAATAGATCTTCGGTTGATGGAGCAAAGGGTCCGAAAGAAGCTCTGAATAGGAAAATTCAGAAAGTGAAATCATGATTCAATGAGTAGTTGTCGGTTGCTCTGCTTGCGAGATTGAGACGTAGAGATGACATGACATTGCCCCAAACCAATCGGTTCCACCCATCTAATCGGAAGCTTAATTAGAGCAATCCAGTTTAAAAAAAAAATAAAAAATGTTTTTAAAAATATACTAAAATAATAACTTAATTTTTTTTTAAAAATGTAATGGACAGCGAAACCAAAACAAAATACATTTTATTTCTTAAAATAAGAAATTAAAATAAAGTTGAGAAAAAAGAATAAAATCCCATGTGACTTATCATTCCGTGAACCAAAGGGGCCCTAAAATACTTCTTACCATTTTTATTAAAATATGAGACGGCGCCTTAGGGTGGTTCTGGGGGACGTACGCCTTGGTTGAGTGAGGCGGTCCGAGGCGGTTCGGAGGCAGAGGCGTACGCCTCTGTATCTGGCTGGTATAACTTTGTTATTTTCTATTCATGGTAATCATTTTTATTAAAAAATATAAGTAAATAAAACTATCACATACTAAAAAAGTGGTTATATAATAGATAATTATTTTTAACATTAAGCATTTAAGCAAGATATAACACAAAAGATTGGAACCACATATATATATATTATTTATTATATATATATATATATATATATATATATATATATATATATATATATATATATATATATATATATATATATATATATATATATATAAAGGCTATTAGGCCAAACATAATCAGCAGATACAAACAAAAAGAAAAACGTGAAACCCCACGTCGGTCCCCACCAGCGTCAAACTCGTCGTCGCTCGCCGGTCAGCTTCCGTCGCCGGTCGCCGGTCAACGCTAGTTGTCGATTGCCGGTCAACTCAGATCTCCGGCCGGCTGCTGTATTTTCTCCTCCTGAATCCACCAGTCCAGCACTCCTGCCGATTTCGACTTATTAGAAGGTTGATTCCGATTTTTTTATTTGACAGCAACCATACTTGGGTGTTGGTTCAACATTCTGATTTTGCAATCAAAGTGTATATATTTATTAGTTATTATTACTTATTAGTTTAGTTTATTATATCTTATTTTAGGGTTTAGGGTTTAGTATATAAAAGTGTGTTAGAGTTTTACTTATCAATTATTTCTTAGTTTTACTATATCTGCTTTTGCTTAAAGTGTATAAAAGTGTATGATTGCCTTCTAGTAGTTTTAAACCGTTTTTTGAAATTAAAATATGAAATACATTAAACATTTTAACTTTATATATATATATATATATATATATATATATATATATATATATATATATATATATATATATATATATATATATATATATATATATATATATATATATATATATATATATATATATATATATATATATATATATATATATATATATATATTGGTTTTTGATACTATATCGCTAAACTTTAAATAGCGGTCGCTATCGCTACGCTATCGATACATAGCAAATAGGTGCCTTGTCGCTATCGTCCGCTATTCGCTACTGACAACTATGGGAGTATCAGAATTTGTCTTCTCCTTTGAAGGGGCTGTTGGTTTCAGTCCAGATTTGGGATTCCACCATAGAAACACTAGCCACATTAGTACATTACTCCACTTTCATATCCAAGAATTTAAATAAGGTTGAGATTTTAAAAAGAATATAACCTTTGTTGTTCTATGTTCATGCCGAACAATTGCTTCAACAAATATATATATATATATATATATATATATATATATGAACAATTGTTTGTTGTGTATATCTTCCTTGGTGCGATTCCCTTCCAAACATGAAACATAGAATCCGACTAAACTAAAATGAAATAACTATTAATTAAAAGGAAACTCAATTACCTGTTCAATGCATTTGTTAATGTTCTCATCTTGTTAGCTTCAAAAATCAAACATATTGCATATATCAACTCGTTTTAGGTTAAATCAAAAGAAATAAATCTATTAACAAACATAAATCGTAGGTTGGAGTTACTGGAAGAAAACATTGCAAATGACAAACATCCATTCACAGGAATATTTGATCATTCACAGAGCGGTTGCTATTTCTCACTATTCGCTACATAGCATATAGGTAGGTCATCGCTATTTTCCGCTACAATACTTGTTCTTGTTTTATAGGTTGTTCGAGTGACTCATTTTGCAGGACAAGTTTATTTCATATTAGAGGACCAAAATTTCTTTCATTTTACTTGAATAAAAAATGTACTAGACAATCCTAATGTTTGCATTGATTTTGTAGGATGGACAACTCCACATTTGCTTTCGTAGTTGCTTGCGTAGTTTCTTTCCTAGTTGCTTTCTTTCTTTGTATCATCATTGTTGGTTATTTGGTTTTACATCGAAAAAGAAGGCCGGCTGAAGATATCGTAAAAAACAAACACATTACACCGCAGGTTGCTGTTTTCCATATTCTTCATCGGTCTAGAGAGGTTATTCAAGAAAGCTGTGGACAAGCGGATCGAAATGAAAATGATCTTGAAGAGGTCAAAAGCAGTGAGTACGAAGGTTCTGAAGAGGGTTCCCCTCAGCGTATAACAGCGGGTATGAAAGCAGTGAACTTATATGAGAGAACGGGTATTTGGAAAATTCCTGAAGGCTCTGTTGAAGGATATGATGTTGAAGTGTCTGATGCAGAATCTCCTCCTTGGTTGTGGAATGCATTATGCATGAATATGGATGCGAAGACATGGGACCCTACTTCATCGGAGTATTATATGTGTTGAACAGTTTCTGAAGAATGCCACAACTAACTCATTCTATGACCTGATTTCTCTCCCTTTTTTTGGTATTTTTGTTAATCATGTGGGCTTTGGAAGCACTGTGGAAGAGACCATGTGGGATTGAATTAGATATCTTAAATTATTGGAAATGTTATAATTGATGTAGTCACTGTTTGGTTCTAATGTCCCAAGTGTTTTGAAACGTACTTTACATGTGGAAGAGTAAAACTGTTGTACCACTCATTTGTTTTTTTTTAACATGTTCATAGGCAGAGGTGATGAATAAATATACAAAACATATTTTGGCCATTATTTTGGAATTTAGTTGGGTCCAACATTTGAGAAATTTTTTAAGGGTTGGACAAAGCATATTACTTTTTATATATTTATGAATTAATGCTTTAATTATATTTTTTAAATAATTAAATAGTTTTAATTAGATATTTGGATATATATATATATATATATATATATATATATATATATATATATATATATATATATATATATATATATATATATATATATATATATATATATATATATATATATATGTGTGAGTTTAAAGGTTTTATAAGGATATATGTGTAATTATAAAATTTAAAAGGATGTATGTGTAATTTTAAAATTTTTTTAGCTTGAATGTGAATGTGAAAACAGTTTGTGTAGGCTTGTTATGGCCGATTTAATCTAATTTTGCTTTGATTTTTTATGTTAGAGTAAGCAAATTGTGCAAAACCCATATGGATTTTGCTTAGATTTTCCATGAAAAAGGTTAACTATTTGCTAATTACACATCCCCTCGTTAATGTGAGAGGAAGATTTTAATAATTATTATTAATTATTAAGGTTTTCCTCTGATGAACAATTTCAACAATGAGTGAGAAGTTGTTTAAGACTACACAATATGGTACAATTTAACACTTAAATGTCTATAGGAATGTAGGATATTAACAATTTCACACCCCTTTTTGAGAATAACGTGAACACAGTGGTGCACCTGAAAATCAAAATTATTTGAACGTAGTAAGTATTAAAACTAACAAATATAGGCCAGATACCAGTATTTGTAACTGTCCAGCTGAAACTATGGCAAGAACTCTAGTACCATCGTCCAACTCTATTTATTAACAATGGTTTTTATGTTATCATATTTGAAGACAAAAAGGACAATATAACATATATGGTAATATTTGAAACCCCTTTTCATACATGATGATACTCCAATAGCATCATATGTAAATGTGTACTCACCTGTGAAAATAAGTTAAATAACAAAAAATTCAAATAGATTCTTTGACATCTCATAAATTCAACCCGTTTTTTAAAAAGTTTTGATAAATAGTTTATAGTATTTCATTTTGGTTATGAACTCGTTTACTTTAAATTTTTTAAATTTCATGAATATTAACAAGTTCATATTTAATATAGGTAATTTAAGTTATTTGATTGTCCATGTAACTATAAAATTGCCTAACATGTCATCCAAAATTGTCATAAATTACCCAATATATTTTATTTTAAAATATTTGATGATTGAAAGTATAATAAAGTGTTATTTGAAATATATAAGTGGTGTACAAGTTAAAATAATTTTATGAATAATATAAATATAAACCAAAAATTACATTTCAGTAATAGTTGTATTGTATGTTTATAAAATTGTAAATTTTGTTTGATGACAACTTTGAAACTACTTAACATATCATTCTTTTTTATAAATAAAAATTGAGATAGAACTTATAAAAATTGAACAACTAAGTCAATATTCCTTAAATTTTGAAATAAATTCACTAACCTTTGAGTTTTATATAACAAGTTATTAGGTTTTTTTTACTTAATATCATGGTAAAAAAATATCATCCCTAATAACAATATCATTAAATTCATAGCTTTATAAATATTTGTATAAAACAAGTATTATTGTATACAAAAGATATGAACAATATATGCCTAGAATTTAAAATTACACATAATCTTAAAATTTATCATTTTTAAAACTCATTTATTACAACTATAGTTTATATACTAAAATCATTATCATTAAAATTAGAAGTTAATAATCAATTCAATTAACATTAGAAAAGCTCCCAAACAAATTTTAGACAATTATACTGGTCCGTCAAACATAAGCTCTGATAAGTATGCTATATTCAAATCCAAAAAAACAGTCCGGTGTATCGCACGGACCGTTTTGACTAGTATTTTTTTTATATAATAGAGTTTGGGCTTTATTAAATGAAAATAAATGAGAATTGGGCTCACTGATCAAATACCTAGTTGGGCTTAAAGCTGATTAAAATTTGTTCGTCTCCCGCTTCAACTCCTTCCGCTTCAGCTGTTGTAAGTTCTGCTTGATCAAATTGCAGTCCTTCTTCAGCTATTCTAAGTTCCGCTTGATCAAATACACACTAAAAACCCTATTTTTAGTACTCAAACTCAAAAATCCCGCTCCTGGATTCATTTGGTACTCAAACTAAAAATCCCACTCAATCTTTGAATCCGTTTCTGCGATTACTCTGGTAAGCTGAAACACCCAGATTCTTTTAATAAAGATTATCTCATGTTTATCAGAGTTTAAGGACCCATTAAAGTTTAAATTAAAGTTTTGCGGAAAAAGAATTTAAGATATGAAAGATACTTTACATATGTACATAATACTTATGTTACAAATCTTGAAGAGAGTTAAATATATTATTAAACTTTGAAGAATAAGTAGATATAACTAAGCTTCAAAGAGTCTCGAGTTATAAAGATTTCAAGAGGTTAGCTACCCGTTCCCACTTGTATAGATGATTTATGTTCTGAATAATTCATGTTGGTAGATCTGGCAACTTCTTTGTCTTCACTAAACATTCCCTGAAAGATTTAATGAATAAAGGAATAAGCAATCAACATTGCTTAGTGAGTAAAAATCTTAGCTAAACTATGTCACATATACAAGTTCAGTTTTAAGATACAAAATTTATTAATGAACCTAAGACATACTATAATACAAGGATATATGATATGGCATGTTAATGAATGAATTAATCAAATAAGAATTTATCGAGGAATGATACCGAATGAATTAAAGCAACCACCTTGTGGTCATCAAATATAAGAAGACATAGGCCTTTAAAGAATTCCAAGCAGGGACTCATTTCCCCAAATAAGTTTAAGTTTAAGCTCGACATTACCCTTGTTATGTCTTTGAAGAGTCTGGATATCCAGTGAGATCATCTTTGATCGAACGACTACTTCTAAGTTGAATACCAAGGTATGAATTTCAAAATCATGTCAATGATGTATGATATACAATAATTAATAAATAATGAACATATTCAAGAGGTTAACAAGTATATGCACATAAAAGTTTAACAAATAGTAGTACTCACCTTGTATGCTTAGGAAATTAAAGTAACTTCTTGTAATTCTTGTTTATCGTTTTCGGTTACAACTTGCTTGAAAGACTTGGTACCCGATATACCTAATGAATCATATTCAAGTAGCAAAGCAAATAAGTATTTAAAGTATTTGGAAGGAGTATATACTTGTTCTAAAATTTTTATGAAGTTATAAGATACAATTTAGTTTTCAAGGTAATGTTTAATTGCAATTAAGTTGGTATATAGTCTTTATTTGACTAAATACTTTAACATGTGTATGCTAAGTCTTTATGTTAACTAAAAGACTCAAATTAGGAAAGATAATATCATCCTAACTTAATTCAAACCATTAAGTATGTATTAAGCATTAACGATAAGGGTATTCGACAACTCAAGACTTGACGGAACCAAAAACAACGAATTATAAAAATTATTGGGAAGAATCGGCTTAACAAAAATTAATGAAATTTTCCAGAAATGAAATTCAATATGTTAACTAACTTCTATAAAAATCCCAAGTCAAAACTCAATGTTTTATTAGGCAAACAACTCATTCTCCTACCGACTATACTGCTGTCAGGAATTTCCCGTACAGCGCCGTCATACGACATGGATTTAACGTCTTTCCAAAGACAAATTAACCATAAGACATAGAACTTCGACTTTTGTGTTTTAAGAACTTGATAAAAATGTATCTATCATATCGAAAAACCTTCTGCACAGCAGCCCATACGTTTCCGATTTCATTTCAGATAGGGTAGGATGTTATAAGGTAGGACAGGGTTGGTAAAGTAGGGTGGGGTAGGTAGGGTATGGGTGGTGTAGGGTGGGTAGGGTAGGGTAGGATAGGGGTGAGGTAGGGTTTTTGGTGGGTGGGTAGGGGTGGGTTGGGTTGGGTAGGGTAGAGTAAGGGGTGGGGTGGGTGGGTAGGGTAGAGTGGAGTGGGGTCGGTGGGATAGGGTAGAGGTGGGTGGGTGGTGGGATAGGTAGGGTGGACGAATACTGAACATAAGACCTAATGTAAGGAAGTCATCTTACTCATAAAGGTGAAGGACAAAGGCAAAACCCTTTCTTCAATGAGTCTCCTGCTTAAAACTTCGCCTTCTTCATAGGTAGGGGGTGGTGGTAGTGAAGTGAGTTTAGGGTGTTAGGATAGGGTGGAGGTAGGGTGGGTAGGGTAGGGTAAGAGTAGGGTGGGGTAGGATAGGATAGGGTGGTAGGTGTGAGGTGATGTAGGGTGGTTAGGTTAGGGGTGGGTGGATTAGGGTAGGGTGGGTGGTGGGATTAGGGTGGGGGTGGGGGTGGGGTGGGGTAGGTGTGGGGTATGTAGGATATGGTGGGTAGGATGGGATGGGATGGGCCTTATTTGACTTTTGCAAGGTCAACACTAGCGTAATTCACCATTATTTATCAACTAACAATATTAAATACCTTAAACTGTTGTGTTTCCTAGGGCCTATATTATGTTAACCCGCAGAAACGATCCACAATTGACTTAAAGACATGAGTGATGATTCACCTTTTTTTTTTTCCTTCTACATGTTATTACCTTTCTTCTAACCGGTGATTCACCAAAATAAAAACATACGCAGTTCATAATCGATTGACGACACTAGCGAGCAGCGACCCATCCATGGTTCACGACATTTCTTCTTCTATACATATGATTCACCTAGGGTGTATATTATGTTAACCCGAGGAAACTAAGTCTGAGTAATATTAGGTTTACCTGAGGAAACTAAAACAATTATTGACTTAAATAATTATTAAAATTACAATTCATATCAGTTTAAAATAGAACTTAAATGTGAAAATCATTATAAAAATTATTTACTGGATGGGGTAGTTAAAAGGTTATTTTGTCCGGAGTAGTGTTAAATGAAAATTAAAATAGTTTAAACGGTCTCCCTACCGATATCCTTATCCACTCTTTGAACGAAGATTCCTTTGTAAAGTTTTTGATGCAGCTACATCTATTGAAGCTAATACATCATCAGATTTTGCTATTCTGGAAATAGAGATTGAAAGACTTTATAAAACATACACATTAACCATCATTCCTAATAGGCTTTTCATTGTAAAAGAGGAAATCAAGCAAAGTACCTTAAAACAACCCAGCCACCGTAATCAATGAAAAAACAATATAAATATGTCTTAACAAATACACTCTCAGATGAAAAAACAATATAAATATGTCTTAACAAATACACTCAGATGGTCACCACCACCACCGCTACCGCCACCATTACCGTCACCACCAGCACCACTGTCCCACAATCACCCGAAAGTCATTTCTTATTCCGACCGCCACTACCACCAACGCCACTGTCACCCAGAAGTTTCTTCTTTCTTACAAAACTGCCACCGCCGCCGCCGCCGCCACCGCCACTAGACAACAAAATTAAATATAGAAATTAGTACAACTATTAAAAAAAAAACTACTAAAATATGAAAAATATCGTAGTACAAAGTATCATATTACAAACCTTGTAGTCTTTAAAAATTCTTTGACTCTTTGAAGTTGTTCGTAATAATTATTTAGTTTCAAGACCGCCTGACATGATTTATCCCTTTCGAGTAGAGTTTGCTCCAATGTCATATGTTCAGCTAGAGTTATATGTTTTGCAGAAAAGAAGGCGCTAAGGAGGGCCGCCATATTGCTTTTCGGATCTGAATCAACACTCTTCCTCTTCGAACTGGATGACTGGGATTCTGATTTTGAACTGCTTCCCCCGCAGCGGATCGAAGGGGCTGACGTGCTTAACATCCTCACTAGTCGAGTTTTGAAACTTCCGTCCAAGGTGTTTATATACGACACATTGGTTATACTGGCCCTCTCAGGCTTCTGCAAACCACAAAACAGAGGGAACAAAATTCAATCAAGTTGTTTTAGACTTTTAAAGGTTCATGGATAAACATGTCAAGATTTGTTTTAGACTATCATATCTTAATTGCAAACAAATCAACCTTCAAGGGGTAAATCAGCATTGCAATTATAACTCACCATAATCATATTCTTGATAGCTCTGTAACGTTTCAAATTCTTCTGACACATATATGCGGTGATAGGATTGCCACCGCATTGCTCTTTCAGAACTTCAGCAAACTTGTCCCAGAAAGGACCATCCCATGAAGTACCGGTACCAAGATCAATTTCCCCCCGGCATATTCTCTCACATAGACTTAGATAATTATCATCATACCGTACTGGAAATTCCATCTACACACAACAAAACTAGAAAAATCACTAAGCCCTTAAATTTATTTCTAGAACAAGTGAACCTTAGTGATGATTTACCATTTACATAATACATGGGCATCACCAAATTTGGTCCGAAATTATTATATTATATGAACTTACATCGCTCTTTTTTCGTCTCTTTTGTTGCTTCCCCTGTAAAAATGGAAAAATAAAATAATTTAAATAAAAAAATCGCCAGGCTCTTGGAGAGGTAACCCGACATTTAAAAAGTGTGATTTAGACAGTTATTGTGATGCTTTCGATTTACTGCTTAATAAGGGTACAGAGAACACAGTGGCAGATGCCCTGTCTAGGATAGATGGGTTATCACTACTCCAAATGGGTATCAGTTCTGTGAATGCAGCCTTGTGGCCAAAAATTCAAGAAGCTTGGCGTAATGATGCTGACACTAAGCAGCTAGGCTGGAAAAAGGTGAAAAGATACCAAATAGAAGTTGGGATGGTACTTTTTTAATGAGGAAGAAGAAGCTGCTAATCCCTAAAGATGATACTCTAAGGAAGACAATCATTGCTGCATATCAAGGAATGTGCCGTATGCCAACAAGCCAAGTATGAACCAGGTTTATTACAGTCATTACCCAAAGTCATGCGGGTCGGATCAGGTTATTTGGGTATGGTTTTCTTTTTTCAAACACATGTAAGGGTCAAATGAAACACACATGAAAGCAAATAATTAACTAATCTTCAAGTTCTTAAACTTACCTCTTGCAGATCACATTGTTTCAATCTGGATCTATCTGGATAAGCTATCTGTAAAAGGGACATTTAAATTGTTTAAGTGAGAAATTACACACAGCAGCAGCCATAACCAACATTTAAATTGTTTAAGTGAGAAATTACACACAGCAGCAGCCATAACCAACATTTAAATTGTTTAAGTGAGAAATTACACACAGCAGCAGCCATAACCAATGGACTACTAACACTACAATCATAAAAATCCACAAATCAATTGGACCATTTGTGTTATTTACTCTGAAAATTAAGAATTATCGCTTTCTAAAACTAAGGACCATAACAAATAAAAGGACCATTTGTGTTTCCACTTTTAAAACTAAGATTGAAGTCAAAATTTCCATCACAAATAAAAGTGGAAACAATATCAACTTCTTTTTGGTTGGAATCGAGTTAGCAGGCCAAATTTACAGGTATGTTCATATTCATATTCATACAATCATCATATAGGTTGAATCTTCATGGGTATTTTTGTATCCAGTTGTGTTGATGAAATATGAACATCAGTTGTTCGATGAAATGCTCACACCTAAATGTAGTTTCAATATCCATTTTTGTTGCTCCTTGAAAAATTAGATAGCTATTGAGACTTGCTTTTAATTGACTTACTAAATGAAGAGTGAAGTTTGTTTTAGGTTCGTCTAAGTTTGTTTTGTCAATGATTTGAGAAACTTTTAATCTTTTTGTCTCCACGAGTCAAGCTATGCACATTGCTAGATTTATATGATGCTAAAATGGAAACTTTAACCTTCTATTATTTGAATTATGGAATAAAAATTTAGCTACTTTTGATTTGGCTTCTTTACAGAATTAGAGGCAGGTGTTTAGCTGCTTCTGATTTGGATTCTTTACAACATTAGAGGCAGGTCTCACCTGACTATATAACAGCAAGTTGACAACAATAAGAAGATGAGAACTATACTAACCTTTTGGCTAACTGAGGTAACATCTCATTCAATCAAATTGTGAAATTACAAAATTTCACAATGAATGAGTTTGAAATGCCGCCACCATTGTTACAGAAGTGTGGTTCGATTGTAGGAGCAATTGACGAAGTTGAAAATTGTTACTTGCATATTTTTTGTTGATTTCCATTTTGTTGATACTGAACTTTTTAGGCAATTTTTGTAATTGAACCAAATTTCTTGATTTTTTTTTATGTGGAGACCTTTCTTTTGTTATTAATTTTTGTTGTGATAATGATTTGGTTTTTGGAAATCGAAGTAAGCTATTCTCAACTGAAAGTAAAGGATTCATTTACATTATGTTGTTGTGTTTTTTGTTTGAGTTCTATTACAATGAGTTGAATGTAAATGATTCCACGTTCTTCTATTTGAATGCACCAATGTTGGTCCTTTTCTATTCGATTCAGTTGTTTCTGATTCCACCCGTTTATGATTGCTGTGTTAAATCTTTTAAATGCTAGACACTTGGGTTTTGGTGTTCATAAAGCATTATATTTTCAATATTTCATGATCCAAGCTGTTTATGATTATTTTGGTCCCTATATGTTGTTGAGATATGATACCTTATCTGGTTACATGTAGGGAGACATCGTATCAAACTATTGGAATTCTAACTTGTTATTGTAGAATTTTAATTCTACCATCAATGCAGGTCTTACGAATGATTGTAACATTGTTTCTTCAGTTTTGTTTGACGTTTCAAAGGCTATAAACCTAACAGAATCTGTTGAGGTGCGCGGAGGAGGTAATTGTTGCTAAAATAATGGTTTTTTTTGAGAATATAGATATTTAGATCAAGAGAGTCTAATCATTTATCTTTGCCAATTTTGTATTTTTGTAACTCTAAAACAACTTGTTTTTTTTTTTTAATATTTCTTAATTTTAGAGTTTTGAGTTGTATCATGAGTTTGACTGTAGACTAACGAACAATCCTAATCATCTCTTGTATCTTGAGTTTGACTGAAGATAAGCGCTTAAAAGATTGCATAAGGAGCATATATTAAAATTTTGGTGATGAGAGAAATAAACTGCAAAATTTTGGTGATGAAATCATAGTTGAGATCAAGCAACATCGATTTGTTTATGATATCGCTATTACACAAACGAAAAACAAATTAAATAATCAGTTTGCGCAAATCTCACAGAACCCTAAACATTAATCAAAATCATCCACATAAAGTGACTGAAAAACAAATTCATTGATGGCTTACATTGGACGAACATTGAGACGAACATTGAGAGGAACATTGAGAGGAACATTGAGAGGCTTCTTCACCGTGAAATCTTTTTCTTGTTCTCAGTTTGAATTTTGTTTCCATGGGGTATAAGAAGATATTCGCACAACACAGTAGATATGAAGTTATCAGATATGAACTGGGCGGATGGGATGCGAACAAGATGGAATGCGTTATTGGGAAGGATGAACGGCAGGCTGGGAATCAGAAAATTTGACTTAAACACCTCTTTCTCTATACAAATCTTCACATTGGGAGGATGAACGAATAAAGCAAACTGCAGATTTGACAGAAAGGGAGAATCGCTGGGTCTCAAAACAGCAACTGCAGGTTTGACCTAATTGAAGAAAGGGAGAATGAACCAAAGGGTAGGTCTCAAAACATTAATTACCAATTAGTAGGGTGGGTGCAACAGTTGCGTACCCTCTCCGTATTATACGGTATTCGAGAAGGCAATTACTTTATACACAAACACTATTTTCTCCATACACCAGCGTTTCTAATCTAACTTTGGGTGTAATACTAACAACTAACCAGCCTTTCAAAAAAAAAAAACCTATATTTTGACTTTGACTAATTAATTAACCTATAGGTGATTACAATCATAACTACCTATGTAATTAATCACATGTTATTGCATTTATCAAGGTCCATCTAAAGCACTACCCATATATATATATATATATATATATATATATATATATATATATATATATATATATATATATATATATATATATATATATATATATATATATAGAGTTGGGATCATTGTAGAACCAAAAGTTAGTAGAGAACTGTAGAACCAATCTCGTCCATTGATTAAAAAATTTTAATGGTGATGATCAATTGGATCTAGTGTGGTATTAGCAAAAAAGAGATTGACATTAGTAAGTTAATAACACTATCTAAGGTTAAAGCTGGAAAAGATTGGCATTAGCAAAAGGAGTGACACTAGTAAAATTATTATCCTAATTCTTTTAATTAAAATAACGGTAATATGACTAATTTTTATATAAAAAAAATTATACCATAAAAACGAGAATTTTATTCTCTTTAAAACGAGACCGGTCATGACATAGTTTTTTCAAAAAAATATTTACGTCGTATGTTTGCGTCAAAATTTTTACCCAGATGTATATTCAACGTTGAATATTTAATATATATTCAACGTTGAATGTTCTATATTCAATAGTGAGCCTTCAATATTCAACGTTGAATATTACATGCAATATTGAAGATTCTATATTTAACACCAATCCTATATATTCGACATTGATTATTTGATATTTTATATTAAACTCTATGTTGAATATTATATTTTATCTCATAATCAACACCAAATCTTATATAATCGACGACAAATTTTGATATACAATCTTGATTTTGGTCATCGACTTCAATACTGAAATTGTATGTATCTAATGTCGAATTCAACTACAAAATCTTATATTAAACGTCGAATCTTTTGATTCATATTTTAATATTTAATAGCCAATATAAAACTTAACTCAATACATACCACAACATACAATATTCAGTGTTGAATATATACTATTTGATGTTTTCGACATTGAATTTACGATATTTAATACTCAAACAAACTGTTTAACAACAAAAGTTTCAATACTCGATACTGAATATAAAATAACGTAAATTTGTTTTAACAATATATGTTGCATTATATTTTAAGAATAAATAAGTGAGATCGCTCTATGTTCGATGAAAACAAAATTCTCGTTTTTATGATATAATTTGTTCGATTACAAAATTTGTAATAGTAATTTTATTAGATTGAAGAAAATACCGCAAATCAACATTCGACGTTTAATATAAGATTTTGGAGTTGAATTCGACATTAGATACTACAGTGTTCAGTATTGAAGTCGATGATCGACCAAAATCAAGATTGTAACTGAATATTGTATATTTCATGTTGAATTTAATATCAAACATTATATATTCAACATTGAATATTCGACATTATGGTATATATCAAATTAAATTTATATATTGAACATTTAATATTCAAATATGAATCAAAAGATTCATTATTACTAATATTAAATATACATTAGATATTACAGTTAAATATAAAAGCTAGAAAATTTACTTATAACTAAATATTATATATTCAACACTGAATATTGATTATTAATTAAGTTGACTTATAGTCAATGTTGACGGCTAGCAAGTGGGTGGAATCAAGTGGACATAATAATTACAATCATACCCTTAACCACTAATTGCAATCTAATGGTTTAAATTGGTTCTACAGTTCTCTAGTAACTTTTGGTTCTACAAAGATTGCATCCCTATATATATATATATATATATATATATATATATATATATATATATATATATATATATATATATATATATATATATATATATTATATAATATTATATTATATTTTATCATATTTTAATTTTAATACTAACATTTACCTTAGTAAATGTTACTATTCCTAAGCATAGTGGTCTTTTTTTTTGCCTTTTTAAAAACTTTTGATCTTTGCTATTTTTATTTTTTAACTCTTATTTTAATGATAAAATTATAAAAGGCTGTTGATGTACAGATTATTGGCACATATTCTCGTTAATATACATAGTGTTTATTAACTGTTTTTCTTTCTCTGCAACCTATTGTTTTCTGTCGGAATTAACATGTACAAGGGAGAGTCTGGCATGGGATCTAGGAAGCAAACATGGAAGAAGAAGGGAATTGAGATACCAGGGTCTGATATCCTACACTGGTATCAGAGCGAACCTGGGAGGTTTGCAGACCCTGAAGAAGATCGAAACTGTTGGGATGCTAAGTATGTTCAAGAGTTGATGGATAACATGGAATCCACACATCCTAAAGATTACCGATCAAAGGGAATTAGGAGAGTTCCCAGATTTGATTCATTGATTGATTACGAAACTGAGTTTGGTGATTGTTCAAGAATGAAGAACAAAATGCACAGTTAAGAACCAGAAAATTGAAGAAACTGCAGGGAGACAACCATGATGGTTTAGGCAAGGGATTTGTGGTAAACAATGCCAACTGTTGGACTTCAGTTTTCGTGAAGAAAAACTTCCTAGACACAATTTGTAATCTACCAATTTTTTGAAGGAACTTCATGTTATGCTCAGTTACTCTCTCGTCAAAAGGAAACTTATTTGAACACATCTTAACAAGCCCGTTGACAAAACACATCACTGCATCTTCTCGGTGCCGTGAAAATTTTGCAATGGCCCAGTAATTCACAACGTCTCCATTAATCATTTTCAAATCTACCATGTTCCACTGACCAACCGAGGGATAAACCTCTGACGAACCCCCTGACTCATGATACCTGATAGGTGGGGGTGGAAGAACTCGAACATCAATTTGTGTAAGCTGCTCTCTCACTTGCATTCCAAAGTCTTTATTCACAAGCTTATCGTTGTTGTAGTGATTACAAGCTTATCTAAAGTCTTTATAAGTGCCGACACATTGAGTGGAATTTTCAATTTTTTTAACCCATGGTTAATTTTGTATTTTTTCTTTCTTTAATTTAATAATAAAAAGGAGCTGACCTTTTGTTGGAATTATGTTCATGGTACAACACATTAACTATACTGCTAATTGTACATGATCATATGGGGTCACACACATAGAGTACTTAGACGTCACTTAATTATTCTACGTTAGGATTCCATGAACTACAAAACTTATTAAATGTGTAACTTCATGTATTAAAAAAATTATTTATTTTAAGTGTGCAACTTGATTAAATAATTTATACGTCTATTAAGTGATTAAATAATTTATACGTCTATTCAAATAGGTTTTTTAAAGTTTAATTCCGAAAAAGATAATAAACTATACAATATATTAAATACCATTATAAAATATATTATTATCCCAATTAAATACCCATTAAAAATTTAAATGTAGCCCAATTTAAGTTAGCTCTATACCTAAATGTTAGCCCAACCCAATTTCTCCAAAATTGTGAAAACGGGAATCGCCAAAATTGAAATGGAAGACTCGGTGAACAACTCCATAGCCACCCTTTCACCGCCGGTTCGCCGCCCAGCCACCGCCGCCAGACAGTCACCACCGGTCAACCGCCCATTCATTGCCGCCGTCTGCACTCTGCCCGTCTCTCATCTCTCACTCTATCGGACTGTCGGACTCTCGGTCTCTCACCACTGTAAGTAACTTTCAAATCTTTCTGTGAACTAGAGAAAGTTTTAAATCTTTCGGTAATAATGATTGCCAATTGCTTTCTGGAGTTCGTTAGGGTTCATTTATGTTTTATGGACATGGGTTTTGATTCATCAAAAAATTATAACCATTTAAGATTTGTTGTTTGCCATTCGGTGACGAAAATTTTAATATGTTTCTGATTAGACGTGTTCTTAAGATTAGGTTTCTTAACATTTCCACAGCCATCATTTATCGAGTATTGTTGAAACATGCATCTTGTGGATGAGGGCAGTTTCCCTTCAAACTCGTAATCCCCAAATATCACATCTGTGATTCCTCTTCCTTCACTGCTAGAGTTTAGAATCGTGAGCTCTGAATTGTCTCATTTGGTCTCGCATAGGGAGTTTCACCAACAACCACAATGGCGAAGCTGAAATGTTGATTAGCTAAGGTTTCTGGTGATGGGTTCTGCTCGTATATCACTTCTGTTTCATCTCCCACAGTTTCCTTTACAGCATCCAAAATCGTGGTGCCTGTAGTTCAAATATCAGAAACCAACGTCATCTAATTTTGAAGCCAAAAAGAACGTAAATTATATTCTACTATCCAAGGAGTTTTCTTTTTATGCCTCGAGCTAAAAATGTCATCTTAGCTACAGTTAACTAACAAATCTCCACCTTGACTTTAATTCTACTAAAGTCAAAAAACAGAATTACTACTTCCATCTATCTATGTTTAGAAGATCTAAACAGTGTCGAAATTTGTTTAGCGTTACGGGTTTAGTTAGTGCATCAACCGGGTTGTCTTCCGTCTTCATCTTCATCACTTTAACTCTTCTTTCCGAACGTATAAAGTGATAACGAACATCTATATGTTTTGTTCGCTCGTGATGCACTTGATCCTTTGCTAGGCAAATCGCGCTAAGGCTGTCACAAAACACCACAGCCTGATCTTGATGAAATCCAAGGTCTCCAAGTAGACCTTTCAGCCAAATACCCTCTTTGGCAGCCTCTGTAAGTGCCATATATTCGGCCTCTGTTGTGGACAAAGCAACGTATGGCTGTAACGTCGCTTTCCAGCTCACTAAGGCACTTCCAACGGTGAAAACATACCCCGTTAACGACCTCCTAGTGTCAACATCAGCTGTGTAATCCGAATCTGAGTATCCAGTGACAAAACACTCCCCATTTCCTCCATAAATGAGACCTACATCAGCTGTCCCTCTTAGATATCGGAATATTCTTTTCACGGCATCCCAATGTTCCTTCCCCGGACAAGCTAAATAGCGAGAAACAGTGCTGATTGCATGTGCTAAGTCCGGCCTCGTGCAAACCATGACATACATGAGGCTTCCCACCGCACTAGAGTATGGTACTTTACTCATAAACTCCACCTCAGCCTCCGTTTGAGGTGCTAAAGTCGTCGATAACCTGAAATTCGCCGATGAAGGAGTGCTCAAAGGCTTTGCCGAAGCCATACCAAACCGAGAAAGTATCTTCAAGATGTAACTTCTCTTTGACAAGAAAAGTTTCCCCTTCAAGATGTAACTTTTCTGTGACAAGAAAAGTTTCCCCTTCAATCTATCTCAAATAATCTCCATCCCAAGTATCTTTTGAGCAGCCCCCAAGTCTTTCATATCAAACTCAGAATTAAGAAGAGTTTTAACTTCTGGAAAGTAGCAAATACACCCGAGAACCATCGGCTACTTTCTTGTGATAAATGCAGCAATCATAGGGACTTCGATTAAGCCCATGGCTCACCATAAAACCATCAAATCGCTTATACCACTGCCTCGGAGATTGCTTCAACCCGTAAAGTGATTTCTTGAGTTTACACACATAATCTTCTTTCCCTTGAATCACAAAACCCTCCGGTTGATTCATATAAATTTCTTCTTCAAGATCGCAAAAACGTTGTTTTCACGTCTAACTAACGGGTGAGAAAATCTCGTTGTAATCAACTCCTTGCTCTTGGCTATAACCTCTAGGCTCTAGCGACTAAACGAGCCTTGTACCTCACACTTTCAGCACCGGGCAGCCCTGTTTTGCACTTGAAAATCCACTTGCAGGTCACTACTCTCCTGCCTTTAGGAAGCTTTACCAACTCCCAAGTCCTATTCTTGTGAAGGGACTCCATCTCTTCACCCATGGCACCTATCCAAACACCCGCTTCCTTAGATGTTATTGCTTCTTTATACGTTGATGGCTCATCATATTCCACCATTTCTTCAGCAACTTGAAGAGCATAGGCTACCATATCGTTAAAACCATATCGAATAGGCTTATTCACTTGTCTTCGGGATCGAAACTCCATAGCTTGGGACTGATTTGGTGACTCAACAGGAGCTGTTTGGGTCATGCTACTGGGCTGTCCAGTAGCTGACAAAGGCTGTCCAGCAGCATCATTTTCATCAGCATCATCTAAATCAAACTCCACCTCTTCCGAGACCCTCTCCTCTTGGTCTTTTGGAGTAAATGAATGCCGAGAGTCACCTAACATGCTTTTCTCATCAAATATTACATCACGGCTGAGAAGAACCTTCTTTCCATCAACGGTTTCGGTACCCCTTAACTCCAGCCCCGTAACCCATAAACAGCCCCCTTTTCGACCTTGGCTCCAATTTCCCTTCACTCACTTGATAGTAACAAGGGCAGCCAAACACCCTTAGTTGCGTGTAATCTGTCGGCTTTCCCGACCATAACTCAAAGGGTGTTTTGCAATCAATTGCCGTCGCCGGAGACCTATTCACCAAGTAGCACACAGTGTTCAATGCTTCGGCCCAAAAACCTCTTGAAAGACCCGCGTTTGACAGCACACATCTGACCCTTTCCAGCAGCGTTTTATTCATCTGTTCGGCCACCCCATTTTGTTGTGGAGTGTGTCTAACCGTACGGTGCCTCGCAATCCCTTCATTCTTGCAAAATTGATCAAACTCTTTAGAGCAAAACTCTAAACCATTGTCGGTTCGCAGCCTTTTAACCTTTCTCCCAACTTGATTCTCAACAAGAATCTTCCATTCCTTGAACTTATCGAACGCCTCACCCTTGTGTTTCATCACAAACACCCACGTCATCCTTGAGTAGTCGTCGATTATCGAGAGAAAGTATCGTGCGCCACCAATTGAAGGAACTTGCGACGGACCCCAACAATCGGCATGTAAATAGTCCTAAGTGGATTTAGTAGTATGCACTCCTTTTGAAAAACTAACTCTCTTATGTTTTCCAAAAATGCAATGTTCACAAAGGCCAAGTTCAGCAACTTTATGGCCTCCAAGCAAACCCCTTTTGCTGAGAATTACCATGCCTTTCTCACTTACATGCCCCAATCGCATATGCCACAAACGAGTCAAATCAGCCTCGTTTTTATCGGTATTCAAGGCCGGTGCTGCTGTCCCGACAACTGTTTCCCCTTCAAGAACATACAACGTGCTTTTCTTAACTCCTTTCATCACTACTAGTGCACCTTTTGAGACCCGAAGAACTCCATTTTCACTGCTGAATTTGAAACCTTTGGAATCCAAGATTCCCAAAGACACTAAGTTATTTTTCAACTCGGGTACGTGGCGAACATCACGCAAAGTTCACACCACTCCATCATGCATCTTGACACTAACGGAACCAATTCCAGCAACTCTACAAGAAACATATTTTCCCATCAAAACATTTCCCGTTGTTACTTCTTCATAAGTGTCAAACCAAGCCTTGTTGGGTGTCATGTGAAACGAACACCCGGAGTCAAGAATCCACTCTTCTTGTTGACTTTTCGAGTCAACCACAGCAAGAACTAAATCATTTTCAGACCCCAAATCATCTCTTCCAACAGCAGCGGATGCGCTCTCACTTCTTTTAGGGCAATCACTCTTCCAATGTCCATGTTCACCACACTTGTGACAAGGACCTTTCGGGATTGTTTTCGATCCCCGACCCTTGGACTTTAATCGACCTCTTCCTTTCCACTTGCTTTTCCCTTTATCCATGTTCACCACACTTGTGACAAGGACCTTTCGGGATTGTTTTCGATCCCCGACCCTTGGACTTTGATCGGCCTCTTCCTTTCCACTTGCTTTTCCCTTTATCTCGACCTCTTTCTCTTTCTTCATTCACCACCGACAAGCCCATTGATTGGCTTTCGGTTCCACTTCCCGAAGCTTTGTGACGTAATTCCCGTGAGTGTAAACTTGACCTTACTTCCTCCATCGTAATTGTATCTCTTCCAACTACAAAAGAATTGACAAAGTTTTCGTATGAAGGAGGCAATGGCACCAACAAAATGAGGGCAGCGTCTTCATCTTCGATTTTGATCTCAACATTCTTTAAGACCATGAGAATGGAGTTTAATTCATCGAGATGCTCCTTCAATGCCATTCCTTCTCTTATACGCAGCGAGAACAAACGTTGTTTTAGCAACAACTTGTTCGTAAGAGACTTTGTCATATAAAGGCCTTCAAGTTTCAACCATAAAGAGGTTGCTGTCTCTTCATCAGCGACTTCGTAAATGACTTCATCAGCCAATGACAACAATATCGTTGAGTGCGCCTTCTCATCTTGCTGTCCAAACTCTGATTCCGCCATATCTGCTGGTTTCGGACCAGCCAACGGGGTCCAAATCCCCTGTTGCTTCAAGAGAGCTCTCATCTTGATACGCCACAAGCTAAAGTTATTTTTACCGGTGAATTTGTCAATCCTGATCATCTGTGGAGAGATTCTTGAATTCTTGAACAAAGAAAACTCAGAAACTCTGAAACTAAATCGATTATCTAATTCAAGTGCTCCACCTTGAATTTAATTGCCAAGAAATCAATATTCTGACCCAATTGAACTATTGTTCAAAATCGATTACCAGATCAAGAAATCGCAAAAATCTTGTAAGGTCTACGACTGCAAGATCTATCTAGACGCGGATCCGTGAACGAGTGCGGAATCCTCGTTGACGGTTAGACGGACAACTCTCAACCAACGGAACACGGAGACTATTAGACGCTGAACGAACGACACACGAACGATCCTACGTACTAATTCTCTCCGAAACGGCACTCACCTAGCTGATAAACTCGAGATCGCCTCTTTGCTTAATCCCTCACGAATTCTGCAAAAAGTCTTCTAATTATTCGAGTGTATCCCTAATTATAGACCCTGATTCGAGTCTGTTGTGGGCCAACCTCGAATCTGGCCCAAGGCCCATTCGAATCTGTCCATCTTGACAGACTCGAATCTAGCCTATTCGAATCTATGGACTCATTCGAATCTATCTCAGATTCGAATGTATTCCCTTAAGTAATTCGAATCTAGCCAAAATACTTAAACTCTTAAGTGATAAAACTTATGATATTACCTTATGATTGATTTTATCTTTGAACTTTATGTTTGAACTTCTTGTAATACGTTACATCAAGTTCAAACATACAAACTCTAATAAGCATCAATCATATATAATATATTTATAGCAAACACATGCTAAATTACAATGTAAGACCACTTAGACTGCTATCGTCACACGGGATGTACCAACAGACTCCCCCTTGACGATAGCTTCTAATAATTTACACATTTGATTTACGAACTTTGTTTATTTATTGATTCAAAACACTACCAGCATACAGACCTTTCTCGACGCATACCTTGACCACATTTTCATACTTACTAGCCTCAGTATCCATATGTGCGTCACTGGAAATCTTACAATTATACAAAATCTGCAGATCTTCTTTAGATATGTTTACCAGGTGAAGCGGGTCATAGACTCTAAGAATAACATTTTCTTCTAAGTCTTCCATAACCGCTTCCCCAGTTTCCGTGTCAGCATACCACCACTTCAGATTCTTCAGAATATTTTGTGGCATTGGCTTGAGAGGAACCTTCCTAAGACATCTAGCCGGCTTATAGTGAATCCTCATCCAAGGTCGTCCAGTTAGAGGATCAATACGTGACGGATCCTCAACTCTTCTCCCGACCCTTGGATTCAAACGTTCGAACTTCCTTGATCTCCCTTCCTTTCTTATGATTCTTTCGATTACGCTCGCGTAGGGATCATTGCCAATGTTTATAAGATCTTTCCAAGCTAGCGCAGTGATTTCGATTTTTGGCAGGGAGTTGAACGCTTTTAAAGTTCGCCTCATGTACTGAAGCCCGTCTTTTCTCTTTATTATAAATAGCTGCAGATCTCTGTCAAAGAACCAGCTTAAAATTCGCTCAGACAGCTTCCCAGTACCTGGAACTCTCATTGTCTTTTTAATTGCTGCTTCTTTCTCTTCAGCCCTGAACCATAGCTTTCGTTTTTCTTCATTAGTTAGCTCTCTTGCAGGTTCTTCTGTCGATGGCTGAGGATTCAATGCAACATTAACTATATCTGCATCGACAATTTTATTTCCATCAATCATGTAAGTATCAGTGATAGGATTCTGCTGCACAACTATCTCGTCAGCTTCATCATCCTCATCAGCAAGTACTTCATCATCCGACCGCCAGTCCACTATCTCCCCTGGCACAAACTCCCCTTCTTCCAGCTCTTCATCTTCATTATCAAAACCTACATCCAGTGGATCATCATCGAGATCCATGAGCGCTTCAATCATCTCACTGATCTCAAAGTCTGTAGGCTGTTTAGATGAACTGGCCTCACCTCTTTCTCCTTCGCCTTGACTAGGCTCCCCCTCAACTTGTGTAACTTGAGCTGCAGGAAAATCTACAGACTCAAACTCTTTATTCGCACCGGGATCATCGCCTTCATTATCATCTCTTCTCTGCACCTCCTGATCTCGGCACGATGTCTCCCCCTGAGCCTGTAAATTTTTCATTAACTGCTCAATTAGGGAGCGCATCGACCTTATCTCAGCCGCCTGATCGCAAACAAAAGTTTTGATTTCTACATTCTCTTCCTGGACTTGCTCCACAATCTTCTTCAAATCGACATTTTCTTTATCAAGATTTGCATTATGAGTCTGAATTTCTCCGATCGCCTTTGTTAGGCTTAAGATTTGGACATTCTGGAAGTCAACGCGAGCTTTAAGCTGCAGAAACCTTTGATTGTCAGTGTATGTGGTCGAGGCAGATGGAATGGACTGTATAGGAGTAGGAATGAACGGTGATGGTATATACGGTTCATCTTGAGGTGGTGGTGGTGGTGGAGTGGTGGTTTGAGGTTCTTGATGTTGTGGAATTTCTGGTTGATCTACAGGAGCTGAAGATGATCATTGCATGAACCTGTGACGTTTGGCCCGTTGCCTTGTCACTAGTTGAGGAACTTCCTCTTCTTCAAAATCAGACTCTTCCAATTCCCTGTTCACGCGCCTCCTCGAACCACCCTCATTTATAATCAATCTCGAACCATAAGTTCCAATTTGAATATCAGGAACTGCAGCTGCTGGAACTTCCGCGGATTCTGAGTCGGATTCCGAGGATGTTAATCCGTCATTTGCCCCTTCTGGCTCGTATTCCTCGACATCTCTAAATACATCATCTGTATCTACTGGGGGACTAAGCAGCTCATCTACTAATGCTGCTGCAACATCTTCATTGGCATGTGGACCAGATGTCCATATTTCTTCCAAGGTTTGAGCAATCTGCTCAGATTCAGGAATGGCACTTGAAGGCCCTGCTTCCTGTGCTTGGGGCTGTTCGCTAGTAGAAGGCCTGGAAGCCTGGATTTGACTCGCGGCTGGCCTTTGTCGGCGTCTTGGATCACGTGGCCGAGCACGAGGCTGTTGTTGCTGTTGATGTTGTTGCTGTTGTTGTTGTTGTGGAAACTCAACGACCCCTGCCCAGTTGGCAACTTCCGGGGCTTGAAAATCCCTATCCACAATAGCTCCGAACAGTGGACGAGCAACCGGAACAACCAATCTTCCTCGATGTGAGGAACAGTCAGCAAAGATGCGTTTATCCATAACATTCACGCTCAAAGAGTCATCTGATTGTGGCAAATTTGGCAAAAAGTGCCTTATCAACATCATGACAAATCTTGGATATAGCAAAAATCTTTCCCTTTCTGGAGCCGTAATTTGATGAACGAACTCCGAGAAGAACATCTGCGAAAAGCTGAACTTCCGATTATATACCAATGCAATAACTCCAGATTGGATCTTTGACACTATGTAATCAAAGCCAGCTTTCTTTGGCGCAAAACAGACCATGAATACGTGCACCAGGAATCTCCATTGCCCAATCAGGCCACTCTTCATGTATGACGACTTTGTCACATCTAAACTGTAGCCCATTCTTAGAAAAGCAGTCTGCCTAATACTTAATGGAAAGTCAATAGGCCCATCTTCTTGTTCTTGAGAACCCAACTGTAGTACTTGGCGCAACATATCTGCTGAGAAGACTAGAGGCTGGCCAGCGATTCTGGTTCTGATAACTGTCGGGGTGACAGTACAGTCCACCTGTAAATGATCATAAAACTGGCGTACATACGAAATTACAATTGGAATGTTATGATACAAAGCATAGCTAATCCTAGACTCAGCTAGGAAGTCCAAAACTTCGCGAAAACCCTGCGCCTCAGGGATATTATTATCTGGATTAAGGACCATATTATGCTTCGGGACAAAGGCGCGAACTGCCATATCTGCACAATAAATAAAACTGTTAGACTTATTAAAAATCAATAAACTTGTTTAAATTCAAAATTTGTTTTATTTTGTACTTGAATAAATACAAAATCTAACACAATTAAATTTCCACAAGTTTAATAAAATTTAAATTAAACAAAGTAAATAAAGTACAGATTCGAAAGTAACAGATTCGAAGTGTCCATATTCGAGTGTAATGGACAGATTCGAAGAGTCCCTTTTCGAGTCTAATGGACAGATTCGAATATCATGGTCATCTCGAATCTAATGACAGATTCGAGAAACCCATGAACAGATTCGAAGGTCCTAGAATAGATTCGAAGCCCCGACGTCTGATTTTTCAACTAAAACCCCCGAATTTAACCATTTTGAACTTGGTAAATCACATACATTAGTTCAACTAGGTTCTAATCAATGATTTATGCCTTTAATTTGATCTTTTATAGGTCCAATCTTGGTAATTTAGCAAAAACCCTATTTCGACCTATAAAACTTCAAAATTTGACGATTTAGTCTAAAATTGTGCATAAAACTACACAAATCTTGTACAATCCGGTTGATTATACCTAGAGGTATCTGTAGAATCGAATACACAATCTTCAAACTCGACAAAATGTCGTTTAGTAGAAATCCGATAGATTCGAAGAAATAGATTCGAAATCGCCTTTAGACTCGAGTGTATAGATTCGAAAACAGTAAGTATTAAATGACTTCACTGTTGACCTATTTATACAACCAACCTTCGAGTCTAAGTGTAGATTCGAATCTACTGACAGATTCGAAGTCTTACTGCTTCGAGTCTGTCTTAGATTCGAAACCACCAATACTTAGAAAATTTTTTGAAAATTTTGAAATAAATTCAACTTTTCCAACTTTTTTCTACGGTATCGTGTAACCAGATAAACTATGCCAATTCTTTTACCCTAAGCTTAAAATAATTCACGCATTGATTATTTTATTCAACTTTGAATGCACCCTCAGTAATTTTTGACCTTTTACCTAAGTAGAAATTAAACTAAAAATGAAATAAAATAAACTAAGGTGAAAATAAAATAAAATAAAATAAAATAATGTAAAATAAAATTTTGACCAAAAAATTAATCTAGACTTAAGAAAAGTTTACAATCTAAGCTAAATACTTAACAACATATTTTTGATGAGTATAGTCTAAGAAAGGTTCAATCAGATAGCGATGTCTGATACTAACTTTCAGTACTTAAACTTTCACACCTAGGAATTTTTGATTCCTTTGATTGTTTGTTGTGACATACCTGTTTAGCCAATTGTTGGTATTTTACCCTGTTAAACATTCTACATTTCGGAATATCCCTTTGCCTTTTTATTTATCAGGAAATTATCTTACGTGACTCAGACATAGACATACTTTTATGATCAAGGCACACAGACAAAGATTTTAACTTGTTGGTATTTGCAAACTTTCTTTAAAAGACAAACATCGGACACAGGTCTGTATTCTCATACAACAAAGTGTCTTAGTTCGACTTAAGGTTTATTTTTAAAGTTAGCAGATAGCGGTGACAGGTCTGTACTGACGTACAACAAAGCGACATGTCTGCTAACCCGAATCTAAACAGAGACAACAGGTCTGTACTTACGTACAACAGAGTTGCATGTTTTCGACTCTCAGTTTTACATGATATTTCTATTCTTTCCATTTTCAGATGTATTTGATGTTGCCATACATCCCCAGAAAGTTTGCATACCTCATTTAGACTCATGTCTTGTACATAAAAATTATGACCGATTGGTCGTACATCTAAGTTAGTGACACGCTTGACTTTTTCTTGAATATTTTATTAGCCTTGAGATTCCCTATATGTATTATACCTACCAACACATCAAACTAAATAACGTATAACACTTAGGATTTAGTTGCATTATGTGTGAAAGCCTAAATACTTAGAGTCTGTAACGACGATGCTAATTTTCGTCACTTTAAACCTATTTATCTAAGACTTAACTCCTTTTCTGATATTCTCCTTTTTTTTGTATTTTTGTAATTTTCTCTCTTTTTTTCTTTTGTTTTTCATAAGAAAAAGCAGTAAAATAAGCTAACCTACTAACTTACTAAAAATAGAAACTTACTAAAATTAGAAACTTACTAAAAATAGAAACTTTCCTAAATTAGCAGACTACTGTAAAGAAAGAAATACTACGACTCTAAAAGAAAATAAACTTACTACTACTAAGGTCAAATTACTCTGGGTTGCGCATTCCATTCAGTTGAATTAAATACTCAAACCGTGACTTATCAAACGCTTTGGTAAATAAATCTGCATTATTATCTTCTGTTGCCACCTTTACCAGTTTGATTAAGTTCTTTTCAGCACAATCACGAATAAAATGATGCCTTATGTCTATGTGCTTTGTTTTACTGTGTTTAACTGGATTATTAGTTATAGCAATTGTAGATTGATTGTCTATCCTAATAGGAGTTTGAGTGTAAGCCAAACCGTAATCCCGCAATTGTTGTTGTATCCACAGAACCTGTGAGCATCAACTACCAGCAGCAACATACTCGGCCTCGCACGTTGACACGGCTACCGATGTTTGTTTCTTGCATTGCCAGGACACCAATCTCCCTCCTAGGAACTGACAACCTCCAGTCGTTGATTTGCGCGTCAAGCTGCATCCTCCGTAGTCCGAATCTGTGAACGCCTCCAACTCTAGATCTCTCTCCGCGTGATACCAAAGTCCCATCTTCGGTTTCGACTTGAGGTATCGTAGAATCCGCTTCACAGCTTTCATATGCATCTCCTTCGGATTCGCTTGAAACCTAGCACAAATACACACAGCAAACATTATGTCAGGTCTTGAAGCGGTTAAATACATAAGTGACCCAATCATGGCCCGATATAAAGTCGGATCCACATCGGTATCACTTTCAGTACCCGCCCGAGATTGTGATTTACTTGAATCGGCGTGCTGAAGTGGGCAGTCAACTTAGTTCCCTCCATCCCAAACCGTTCTAATATGTCATAGAC
>JAANYP010001404.1:63585-73727 GCA_020465985.1 Centrapalus pauciflorus | reverse complement strand
CAGTGAATCCGATTCAGGCGATGGATTGGATTAGTCATACCGAAGAGATCTTTAGAATCTCTGACTGTTTAGACTCGAAGAAAGTAAGTTATGCGTCTGCATTATTTGTGGGAGCTGCCCGTGCATGGTGGAAAACCCAGCGAAGTATCTATGGTGAGGAAGTGATTCAGACTTTAGAATGGGAGCAGTTTCTTGATATGTTCAATGCGAAGTACTGCCCGATCGACCAACAAGATAAAATGGAAGTACAACTGATGCAGCTGACTCAGGGAACGAAGACAGTCGACGAATACGAGCACGAGTTTTCGCGATTATGCGGTTATTCCTCATACCAAGTTGCTACCGAAGAAAGAAAGATGAATAGATTCCGTGTAGGACTTAATCCTAGATATCGACATCCGATGAGCGCGATCAAATACAAGAGTTACTTGGAAATGGTAGAAGCGGCTAGACAAATCGAGCGAGGTTATTTAGAATACGGCGATCAGCTTTATGCTCCGTCTACTAACCCGATGAATCCGTCTCCTCCAAAGAAACAGCGGTTTGGCAGATTCTTTAAGCCAAATAAGTCTCAATCACAATCTCAGCAATTCCATCAGCAAAGTTCACAACAGAAAGCACAAGTTTACTCCCTCACGAACGAACCACGATTCTGCAAGCGATGCAGAAGATCACACATGGGATTGTGCAATCCAGAAGATGTTACTTGCTTTGCGTGCAACATGATCGGTCATAGTAGTGAAGAATGTCCACAGCAGGGACGTGGATGTGCAAAATGTTGGAAAAGGGGACACTTTATGTATCAGTGTCGTAGCGGGCCGCGTTATCAGTCTCAGTCATCAGCTGGAGGGTCTACAGTTAAGAGTTCTGCTGCAACGCCAACTGCAAAGACTCGAGCTTTTCAAATAACAGCCGAGGAAGCGAGAGAAATACCTGACGTAGTCACCGGTACGTTTTTGTTAAATACGATACATGCTCGTGTATTATTTGATTCTGGCGCTAGTCGTTCCTTCATATCGACTTCTTTTGCAACAAGATTACTTAAATCCCCATCGAAGCTTCCTGTTGTACTTGATATTGAGACAGCCAGTAACAGTTATGTTATGGCTGATTCTGTTTATCGAAACTGCACTCTACTCGTCGATAACATTGTATTTAATCTCGACCTTATACCAATTCCGTTGAAAGAATTCGACGTTATCATCGGCATGGACTGGTTAATAAACAACGAGGCTACAATTATCTGCAACCGACGAATCATCAGAATCAAATCTTCAGACGGCCGAGTATTGGAGATCAAGGGCGAGAAGCGTAAAGGTGCACACTGCTTTATTTCTATAGAGAAAGCTTATAAATATGTATCTAAGGGTCGTGAATCCTATCTGTGCTACGCTCTATCTGAATCCAACTCTGAAAAGAAATCTCTGTTCGATATTCCAATTGTCTGCGAATTTCCAGACGTCTTTCCTGATGACATTTCCGGAGTGCCACCGGAACGTCAAGTCGAGTTCAGTATTGACTTGGTTCCTGGTGCGGCTCCTATTGCAAAAGCTCCTTACAGACTTGCACCTGCAGAAATGCAGGAAATGTCAAAACAATTGCAAGAGCTGTTAGAGAAGGGGTTTATCCGACCGAGTTCTTCTCCGTGGGATGCACCAGTTCTATTTGTTAAAAAGAAAGACGGAACCTTCCGTATGTGCATCGACTACCGCGAGTTGAACAAGGTTACCATAAAGAATAAATATCCTCTGCCCAGGATTGATGATCTGTTTGATCAACTGCAAGGAGCCAGTTATTTCTCAAAGATAGATCTCCGTTCTGGGTATCATCAGCTGAAAGTTAAAGATGAGGATATACCGAATACAGCTTTCCGTACAAGATACGGTCATTACGAATTTCTCGTGATGCCGTTTGGATTAACGAATGCACCAGCGGCGTTCATGGATCTCATGAATCGCGTGTGCAGACCAATGTTGGATAAATCAGTTATCGTGTTCATAGACGATATTCTGATTTACTCCAAAACGGAGGTTGATCATTCCGTTCATCTGCGACAGTTGCTAGAGTTGTTAAGAAAAGAAAGACTCTACGCAAAGTTTTCTAAGTGCGAATTCTGGCTCAGACAGGTATAATCTCTATTATATATGTCTTGAGCTGTTTCCCTTAACTATTCTATGATTCACATCAGAACTTGAATTTCTATCTTGATTATCTTATAGATTCAATTCCTTGGCCATGTCGTTTCTGGCGAAGGAATATCCGTTGATCCGTCAAAAGTCGAGGCTGTTCAGAAGTGGCAAACACCTCGCAATGCCTCTGAAATAAGAAGTTTCCTTGGATTGGCCGGTTATTATCGGCGATTCATAAAGGACTTCTCGAAGATTGCTGTGCCACTTACAATGCTAACACGAAAGAATACTCCTTTCGTTTGGACCGATAAACAGCAAGAGGCATTTGACATTCTGAAACAGAAACTTATCCAAGCGCCGATCCTAGCCCTGCCAGAAGGAAATGACGATTTCGTCGTTTACAGCGACGCATCTGGTACTGGCTTAGGATGTGTTCTGATGCAAAGGGGGAAAGTTATTGCTTACGCTTCAAGGCAATTAAAAGACTACGAGAAAAGTGCACCAACTCATGATCTTGAGTTGGCTGCCGTTACCTTTGCTTTAAAGATCTGGCGTCACTATCTATATGGGACTCGGTGTCAGCTCTACACCGATCATAAGAGTCTCAAATACCTTTTCACTCAAAAAGATCTGAATATGAGACAGCGTCGATCCTTGGAGCTTATCAAGGATTATGATTGCGAGATCTTATATCATCCCGGCAAAGCAAATGTTGTCGCGGATGCTCTGAGTAGGAAAGTTTATCCGGAAAAGTGTTGCTATGCCCTGACTCCTGTAGTATTCTCTTCTGATCTTATTGAAGACATCAGAGTTGCTCAAGCTGAAGCAATGAAAGAAGAGAATATTGATTCTGAAAATCTTAAAGGGCAGTTACAATTTCTAACTCCGAACCATTTGGGACTTCACTGTCTCAAAGGAAACCGAATCTGGGTCCCTAAGTATGGTTCAATCCGCAGCACTCTTCTCTCTGAAGCTCATCAGTCCAAGTTATCTGTTCATCCTGGCAGCTCAAAGATGTACTTTGATCTGAAAGCTGACTACTGGTGGCCAAGAATGAAGAAAGATATCGGTAAGTGTGTTGAAAGCTGCAGAGTTTGTCAGATGGTAAAGGCAGAACATCAAAAACCCTTTGGAGATATGCAACCACTACCAGTTCCTGAATGGAAGTGGGAGCATATAACAATGGATTTCATCACAAAGCTGCCAAAAACCAAAAGACAACACGACTCCATTTGGGTAGTCGTGGATCGTTTAACGAAATCAGCACATTTCATTCCGATGAAGGAAACTTATTCTCTCGATAGATTGGCGCAGCTGTACATCACTGAGATTATTTCACGTCATGGTGTGCCGAAGTCTATCGTTTCTGATCGTGATAGTCGTTTCACATCAAGATTCTGGCAAGCACTACAAGATGGGATGGGTACTCGGATTTCTATGAGTACTGCTTATCATCCTAATGCAGACGGCCAGAGTGAACGTACTATCCTAACTCTCGAAGATATGCTTCGTGCCTGCATTCTCGATCTAGGTGGTAACTGGGATGACCACTTGCCGTTGGTCGAATTCTCATACAACAACAGTTATCATTCTACGATTAAGATGGATCCTTTTGAAGCTTTATACGGAAGAAAGTGCAGAACTCCCACCTGTTGGCGTGAAACAGGTGAATCGCCAATAGCAGGACCTGCCCTTCTACAGTTGACTCACGAAAAGATTCAACTCGTTAGAAGAAACATACTTGAAGCTCAAAGTAGGCAGAAGTCATACTATGATAACCGGCATAGATCAATCAGCTTTGCGGTTAACGATTGGGTGATGCTGAAAGTATCCCCAATGAAGAATGTGGTGCGGTTTATTAAAAGAAACAAGCTAGCTCCAAGATTCATCGACCCGTTCAAGATTGTTGAAAAGATAGGAAATCAATCTTATCGTCTTGAATTGCCAACTGACTTAGCTGGAATACATCCTGTATTCCATGTTAGTCACTTAAGAAAGAGTTTAGCTGACGACAGAGAAATTCAGATACCACATGTTAACCTACAGATTGATGAGAAGCTTCGCGTGGTTGTAGAGCCAGAACGTATTCTGGACTCGAAGACTAAGAAGCTTAGAAATAAAGAGATATAGATGGTGCTCGTCCAATGGAAACACCACAAAGGTTCGCATCAGTCTTGGGAATCCAGGGATATTATGAAAGCAACATATCCCAGTCTGTTCGAACGTAGCTAACTTCGGGGACGAAGTTTGTGCGTGGTGGAGCCCCTTCTGTAACAACCTAGCTTTTTGCTTGAACCTAACTATTTGATTTTGAGATAATAATGTAATTTTTATAACATTATTTATGATGTAATTTAATTAAGTTTGAAATTATTTAATTAAATTATATAACTATTATGAATTATTAAATGATTAAATAAAAGAGATGTAAAATACAAAAAAAAATAGAAGTGGGTTAAATGTAATTGAAGTATATAAACCTCAAAATGCTCATTTAAGATCATTTAACACAAATTTATTCTCTCTCTAATCTCTCTCTAAGATTCACGGCTAACATCAAAAATTCATCAAGAATTCTCATTAAAGTTGCAACAATTGATGAATTGAAGCCAAAAAGAAGTTACAAACATCATCAAATATCATCAACCAAGAGAATTCAAGGTATTAATTTCTAAAATTTGATATTCATATGTGTTTGGTTCGGTTTTATGAAAAACCGAAACCAAAGAATTAAAGTATGAAAATTATAAGTTACATGTTAGAAATATTGGTAGATTATGATGAATTAATGATAATAAATGTAACAGAAACAAAAAATCAGTGATCAGATTGTTCAAATATTGATGAAATCGGAAATTTTTGTTAAAAATGTGTTCTTGACAAAAATATGAATATTTGGATAATCTTGATCAAAATATGATGTTATTGATAGGGAAAAATGTATAAAAACACTCAAATAATGATATTACATCAATATATAACGTTGTATGTTAATATAAATAAGTTTTAGTGGATTTTGGTAAAAATCCGTATGAATATGACCAAGAACATTTCTGGAAAATATGCTAAGTATAGGATCCGAATTCGGATGACCCGAATTCGGATGGTGTCCCATTTCGGACCCCTAAATTCAGATGAAATCCATTTCGGTTCCATACTTCGGATAACAAATAATTATTTTGTTAAGTGTTGGTCCGAACTCGGATGATCCGAGTTCGGATGGTATCAAATTCGGATGATTCTAATTCGGTTTCTATGTATTAATTTCGGATGGTATCTGATTTGGATGTTTCCATTTTCGGTCCGGATGCTAATTCGGATGATGGTTTTACTTCGGATGATGATTTTAATTCGGATGTGTGTTGGTCCGTGTTAGGCACAAAAAGGCCTCAGTCAAACCTGTTCTACATCTGAGGGGGAGATTTTATAATCAAACCTGTTGATGCATTTGAAGGTTGAATTTAAGGCCTGTTATATGCCTTATTGAAACCTGAAAATGATTTGCAATATCAGTCTAAAGCTGTTCTATATGTTGCATGTGTTGCAACTAAGACAGTTCGTCCAAGCTGCTCTGTCTGCTGAACAGGCTGGACATAAACTGTCTACGCTGCTCTACAATGTTGAGCAGCTCGGGCATTTTTAAAGTGTTCTGTTCTTTGTGAACAGAACCTGTTCTTTGTGAACAGGCTAAACACTTTATGGAATTTGTTTCCAAGTCATCATGTATTGTTTTTTACTACAAGATCAGTTTACAAAGTCGAAGACAAAGTGGAAAACAGAACTGCTCAGTCTGCCCACGCTGTTCTGTAACATGAAGACAAAAGGATATTTGAAAAAGGGTGACAGACCTTTTTCTTATATCAAAATAGGCCTTTACAGGGAAGAAAGACGCAAAGTTGACATTCCTAAATTAGTTAAAGGCAATGCAACAGTAGACAAAGTAAAAAGACAAAAGTTCTGCACATGTGAAGACAAGTATGCTTTTCAGAAAAGTGCAGAAAAGGTTATGTTGTCTTTTCAACAAGACTTTTCCTTTTCATTCTGTCCAATGAAGATGTTTCTCTGAGATCCTCTAAGTGAGTCTAAAAGGAAGCTTCTAAGGTCAGAAAAAGGGGTGAAGAAAGCTAAGTGCTTAAACCAAGAGTGAACGTGCAAGTGTGATCTTCATGCATGCAAGTCTTCTGTAAACCAGCATCTGTGTGTCTAAGCTGTTTTACCTAAGCTGTTCCTTACGTCTTGTAAACACAGTGAGTGCTTCTTAGTGAGTGTATTCATTGTATACTAGTTCGAGTCTGTCGTAGACTAGTAAGCATACTGTTGTATCTGTCATCTCAGCTTGAACTATTCCGCATTCAAGCTTGTTTGTAATTAACAAATTGTTGATAATACATACAAACATTGAGAAAATAGTGTGTAGTTTTTAAATAGCTGTATTCACCCCCCCCCCCTCTACAGCTTAAAGCTATATACTTTGGGAACCTCTCGGGACCTACAACTGGTATCAGAGCAGGTTAGAGTGTGTGTCATTCTAGATCTCTCATTCTCCCAAGTTTCCATGGACAACAGTGCTGCAAATTCTTCTTACTATGACAATGGCTCTATGGGCAAACCTCCAAAATTTAATCATCAAAACTTCTCTGGTTGGAAGTGCAGAATGATGCTCTACTTAGAGAATCTGGATGTACAACTGCCAGAGATAGTGATGGAGGGTCCCTATGTGCCAACCTCTGTTACTACTATAACTCCAGCGGTTGAAGGAGCTGCCCCTGAAATCAGGACCTTTGAGAAAGCTAAAGCTCAATGGTCTGATGAAGACAAGAGATTGGTGGCTCTGGATGCAAAGGCCAGAAACAACCTGGTCATTTCTCTCCCTGATGATGTGTTCAAGCAGGTGGAGAAAATGAAGACAGCAAAGGAGATGTGGGATACTTTGTGTACCGTCTATGATGGACCCACAATCACACTGGACAACAGGATCAACAATCTTGTTAGACAGTATGAACTCTTCTTTGCTAAACCAAAGGAGACTCTCACTGAAACCTACACCAGGTTCACTGCTCTAGTGAATGATCTCAAAGCTGTTGGGATCACCAAGGACAGTCTTACCCTGGTGAACAAATTTCTGGACATTTTACCTGAAGAGTGGAACTACTTCTCAACAATCCTAAGGAACTCAGGTACTATCAGAAGTATGGATCTAGTCAATCTGTACGGATCCTTACTGAATGATGAACAGTCAAGGCAACAAAAGAGAAATGCCTTGGAAATGTCCAGAAGAGGTGCAGCCTTTGTGGCTAGTGTGAGACAGCCTGTAAATCAGGTGAGTGATGTGTTCATTCAACCTGATCAACAGGATGATGAAAAGGAGGAGGTGTCAGACGAAGAAGATGCTGCAGATCTTGCTGAACAAGATGATGAGCAAATGATAGCCATGCTTGTCAAAAGGTTCAACAAGAAAAGGTTTGGAAGAAATATGCTGCAAGGAGGTTCAAGTGCTGGCAAAAAGAAGGCATTTGACAAATCCAAAGCTGAGTGCTTCAAGTGTGGCAAAACTGGTCACATAGCTGCTGACTGTGTGTCAAAAGCTGTTGGTCAGTCATCCAAAGCCAACAAGACTAACAAGGATGATTGCTATAGGGTTAAGTACCTTATGGCCATGGCTAAGCTGAGGAAATTGGAAAACTCTGTGTCTTCCAATCGCCAAAAGGGACTCATGGCAGAGACATGTGACTGGGAGGAATCTGATTCATCATCTGATGAAGAAGATAATCAATGTCTGATGGCCAACACTGATGTCCCATCAACAAGCAGTTTCAAACAGGATATGGCTGAAGCTGAAGTCTTCAGCAGCTTAGAGAACTGGAATACTACAATGATGTATAAGGTACAAAATTTTGTGGCTTACAGTTCTGAAGAAAAAGTTAAAATGTTTGAATATATGCTTGTTGATCTCAAAGCTGCTGTTGAGAAGCATGATGCTTTATTATCTGAAATCTCTAAGCTTAAAGCTGATCTTAAAACTAAATCCAGTAAACTGGACAGTTTCCATAAGTTGGAAACTGAGCTTGATGAATTAAAACACGTCAACTCCATTTTACTGGAAGAAAGAGAGAAACAGATATAAAGCATGCCAAGCTTCAAAAGATAGTTGACTCTTGGTGCCAATCTGCACAAAAAGTCAGCCATTGTATAAGTCAACAGATTCCTGCACAAATCCAAGCCTATCTTGGAGGGGATCTTGACACAGCAGCTTCAATTGTTGAGATAAGTAATTTGAAAGAAGATTTATCCACTCTTGGTGAACTTCCACATACATTCATTCAAAATGTGAATGGTAAACTAATCTCAACAAACAGGTTTGTCAGGCCTCAAAATACTGACAGCTTGTGTGAACTCAGCTCAAAAGCTGATGTTGGAGTTTGTTCTCCAAAACAGCCTGCTAAGTGCTTTACTAGCTCACACAAGCAAAAGAAAGGAAAACATGTTCAAACTGAAGCTGTGGATGCTAAACCTATTGACAAAACAGGTTCTGAGTCCAAAGCTGTTGGTAAAAAGCATGTTAATCCTTTTGATGCTAAACACTTTGAAAATAAGTTTTCAAAAAGTAAGCAGCCTGTTTTTAACAAGGGTAAGTTTCATGTTGAAAACAAAACTGATGTGATTTCAAATAAATTTTCAAATCATAGTGGTAAATTGGTTTTAAATGAAAATAAGTTTTTCAAAACCAAACACAGTGAGTATGCTGATTGGCAGCATAAATCACAATCCAGTAGGGGAAAAGGCAAAGCCATTGCTCAAACTGAGACAAATGGGAATAAGTTTCCCAAACCTGTGGAAGCTCAAAAGCCAATCAAGCTTCCTGTCTTTGACATTTGTCCTCCCAAAAAGAGGAAAGAAGAGACAGTCAAAGCTGTGGCTATTGAACTCTCCACACAAGCTGTTGATTCAACAAAGAATGCTAAACCTGCTGAAAGAATCAACAAAAACAACTCAGAATGTGTTTCTGAAGGATCTTCTTCCAAAAATACTAAAAAGAGAAAATGTTACAAATGTGGGAAGAAGACACATCTGGCCAAGGACTGTCCTGAATCTGAGGACATGAGGCCTGTTGACTCTGCTGTTTCCTTCACAGCTGTTACAAGCAGTGGTGGAAATGTCACAGTCACTGAGGATGGTATACAAGCTGATACCATTCAGATAGGGAATATTAGTGTGACATCCAAATCCATCAACAAAATGTGTGAAGTAGAGAACTCACTCTGTCATGAGTTCCCTAAAATGACTAATAATTCCTTATCACTCTGAGGAAAAACAACCTTCCCCAGTTTGGAATAGACAGGGCACATCGAAAACAGTTGTAAAGAATTGCGAGTGACTCAGGCCTGAAAAAGGGCCAAAACCACTTTGGTGACAATGTGCAGGACCACTGACGGGATATGGAACTTTAAAGCTGGTGCCTGCAAGTGTTCAAAAGGGTAGCACTATATGTGGTTGGCTAATTGTTAGCATAAGCCAATATGTGATGCGGGCTACAAGGTTAACTTTGATGAGCACCTGGGTTATATATTGGATTCCCAAGGCAAAGTTGTGTTGTGTGCTCAACGAAAGAAAGGTGTATATGTTGTGGATATGCATTCTGCTGACCCCACAACTGAAACCTGTTTTCTCACAAGAACAAATGCTGATCTAAACTGGTTATGGCACAGAAGACTGTCACATCTGAACTTCCAGAACATCAACAAACTCTGTAAGAAAGAGTTGGTGACAGGTTTGCCTTCTATGACTTTTGCCAAAGATAGATTATGCACAGCTTGTGAGAAAGGCAAGCAGAGAAAAACATCTTTTAAATCCAAACACAATTTCTCTATTGATACTCCACTCTTCTTGATCCATATGGACTTGTTTGGACCTGTTAATGTCCCAAGTCTAGGAGGAAGAAGATACACTCTTGTAATGGTTGATGAGTTCTCCAGGTACACATGGGTGATCTTTCTGAAGAGCAAAGGAGAGGCT
>JAANYP010001404.1:25829-60071 GCA_020465985.1 Centrapalus pauciflorus | reverse complement strand
GGAAGGGTTACGAACAAATGGTGGAGTTTCTGAAAGTTCATCCGTTGAACTACGCCATGACTGCATCTCCTGGTGTCCTGTACCAGGAGATGGTGTATGAGTTCTGGTATACCTGTGACTACCTTCCAGAATCCAAAGTCATCAAGGGCACCATACTCAATGGGACTCAGACCATTGAGATCAACACTCATCTGCTCAGGGAAGTTCTTCGACTCCCTGTGATTGACAAATATGATCAACCACAGCCTGAAGATGAACAGATGAAGAATCTGCTGCACTTCTGTGGTGTAGCAAAACCAAAAGTTGGAGCAACTCTGTTCAGGAAGGACCTCTCTCCTACCTACAGCTTCTTATTCGCCTCTGTGGTGATGTGCTTCAGCAGCAAAGTTGGTTCCTTTGACCAACTGAGCCGTGATGAAATCCCTGTAGTTCTGCAGCTTGTGGATGGAACTACCATGGATACGGCCAAATGGATTTTTGTGAATCTGAGAAACCTGGTGCAGCAAGAGTCAAGACCAGCTGCTGTTCGATATCCCAGGTTTCTGAGCCTCATTTTCAGACATGTTTGTGGTGAGCGTCTCTATAACTCTCAGCCTTTACTTAAGACTGCTGCATTCCCAGTTATAGGGAATAGAGTTTTCTATACTCCAGTCCTGCAGAATGAGCCTCCTCTATCCACATCAATGAGGAGACTGCTAGGTCTGGTGGAAGGACCCTCTATTGTGAGGGTGGATCCAGAGACTGCTCCCACCAGAAAATCCAAAGCCAGGTCCAAGCTTGTCAAAAGGACCCTGGCAACTGAAGCTGGGCCTGTGCAAAAGAAGGCCAAAACAGCTCAGCCTGAGTCTGTTCCTTTAGCCTCTGTGGCTGAGGAAGAGCAGACTCCTCACCCTGGTTCATCTGTTGAGCCTGAAGCCTTTGTGGCTGGTGCCTCTGTGGCACAAGAGACTATGGAACAGGCCAGCCCCACTGTTCCTAGCCCAGTCTCACATCCTGTCCAAACAGATCCTCTTCCTACTCCACAATCACCCACATCCTCCATTCATTACCAACGAAAATCTTTAGCCAAAAAGAAAACAACCCACAAATCCACCACCTCTGTTCCCTCTCAACAGGGTTCAGTTGAAAAAGAAGCAACCCCAGCTGCCTCTCCTATTTTGGGAGCAGGTTCAGCTCATTTGGAGCCTGCTTCACTCCAATCTGAGTCACCCTTGAGTCAGCCTAGACCCTCTGGTTCCTCCCAACAGGAACCAGTTGTACAAACGGAGATACCAACATCAACTATTCCAGCCTCTCAACAGGCTGAGGATATTGAAAGACAGGAGTCCTCTCCACTCCATACTGTGTCCACACTGTCCCCCACTCATATCTCCTCACTCCCTGAGTCTGCATGAGGTGCCCACGCTGCTGATATAGACCAATCAGCAGCTCAGCCTCAAACTTCTGTTCCCCATGATTCAGCTGTTCAACACCAAACAGCTGCTGAGGGACCAATATCCCAAGCTGATGAACCTCAGGGATCATACCATCCCTCTGGTGAGGCTGCTCCCTCAATGCAAATTCCATCAGCAGGTTTCACCACTGCTGATGTTGAAATGCATATCCCAACTCCCAATGATGAGGTGCCTTTAGACCAAGGCACTGCAGAGGGAACCACCACTGGTCTTCATGAGGGTGTTGCAACACAAGCAGCATCTGAAAGGCCCCAAACATCATCCCCTTCTCCTGGTGATGCAGCTACAGCCGCTGCTGAAGGACCTCTTGATCCCTCCAACCTGGGCCATCTTACTTTTGCCCAGGCTATGGAGCTTCTGTCCTAAGTCCCTCTTCCCTCTCCATCACATCCTCAAACACCAGCCTCATCATCATCTTCTCCATCTACTCACTCCAAACAATCCACCCATACACCACCATCTCCCAAAGACCTGCCTTTGAAGGATCAGCTTTCTTTGCTGACCAACAAAGTTGGTTCTTTGGAACACACCATGCACTCCCTACCATCCATCATCTCAGACTCTGTGTCTGAGCAGCTCAAAGGCTTCTTTGATATGTTCAAAGAATCCTTCCCAGTCACTCCCCAAACTGACAACTCTCCACAGCTGATTGCACTCACTGCACAGCTGCAAACTGTATCCAACTCTCTCTCTTCTATTCTTTCCATTCAGCAGGACTCTGTGTCCTCAATGACAGCCATCTCTCAACAGCTGTCATCACTTCTCACTTCTTGCAACTCTACACTTCCAGCCACTTTGGCCAGCTTACAGACCATCATTGGTTCCCTATTCAACTCTGTATCATCAGACCTTGCTGATGTGCGAGATTCACTAGAACTTCATCTTGCACAGCTGCAATCTCTGCTGTTCATAGCGTCTGATAGGGAAAATATTCTTAAGCTTACCTCTCTTGCTGATTCCCACACATCTTCTCTTCAGACTTGTCTTTCCCAACTTAGTGAGGTGAAGGATAACTTGGCTTACTTAGTGAACAGCCTTGTTGGTCCTAAACCCTCTAAACCTGCTGGCAAGCCTGCTGACTTTGTGTCTTCAGGCAGACCAGATGTTGAAGTCGCTGCTTCATCTCCTTCAAAGGGGGAGAAGTCATCTGCCTCGAAGACTAAGTCTAAGGGGGAGAAAACTTCTTCTCCTAAGGAGATACCAGTGTCTGCAACTCACACTGGTCAGCCAGCAGAGATTTTTGAAACAGGTACAGCTGAAGGTGCTTCTCAAGCTGCTATGCCTACTCAGGCTGTCTCTCCAAGCCCTGCTCAGTCTAAGGGGGAGGAAATCAATCCTGAGGACAGGCCTAGCAGCAAAAGGAGGCACCTTATTTTATCAGAAGAAGAAGAAGAAGAAATTCCTGAAGCTGCTGTCACTAAAGAAGCAGCTAAAGGAAAAGAAAAGGTAGCTGAGGATCCTATGCAGCAGAAACAGGCAGAAATACAATTTCACAAGGCCAGAGCCAAAGAGATGGGCCTCCCTATGCACAAATACTTTGAGTTTAGGGAAGAACAGCTTCAAGCTCTGGAGGAATTAAGAAAAGAAGAAGAATCTGCCAAAGCTGCTAAGTCCTTTGCCCTCCAAGAAGCAAAGAAAATTAAAATGCCTACCTTGGAGGTGCAAAAGAAAATAATGGAAGCTGCCAGGCAATCAGCAGGAGAAAAAGAGAAGGAAGTAGAGAAAGGTACTCTGGTCTCTGTGACCAAATCAACAGTACCTCATGCAAGAGCTCAATACCACTTTGACAACTTGGCTAAGAAAAAATTTCATGATGTTGCTGAGAGAAGACTAGCCAAGGAAGCAATTGTCAAAGCTGTCCCAATTTCAAAGAAAGGCAGTCAGTGGAAGCTTAAAATAACAAGGATGGGTGCAACAGGCCCTAAATTGGAAACTTATGACCACACTGATGTAGCTCAAATGGGATATAGGGAGAGGATTGAGCTGGCAGTTGCCCTGAGTGAATCAAAATCTGAAGCTGCTAAACAGATCAAGGCATATGTCAAGAAGTTGATGGAAAGAGTAAAGAATCTTGGCCTGATATCTAAGGAAATAAGTGAAGGTGTCTTTGTGACACATCCAAAAATAAAGGCCAGGAGAACAAAGAAGGATACAGAGATGGAGCTACTCCTCACACTGATAGAATAGGGCGACTATGCCCTTGAAATAAAAGGAGTTGATCATAGTCTGCCTAAAGGAATAGAGTTTGAGGATGGCAAGATTATTGAAGAACCTGAGCTGGGGGCATTTTTTGTAGATCCCCTAACTCAGAAAAAGTGCTTCCAAAGGGCCTCAGAACTATACAAAGTTGATCTGAGACAACTTGCCGCCTTCAGACTTGCAGTTTCTGTCAGGCAGTCTAGCAAATGGAGAGCAGCCATCTGGGATCAGCTCAGAGGCTTCTATGAAAGAGGGGAGCTCAATGATCCCAAGTTCATGATTATCAGGAGTGAAATTGAGGAACTTGAGGATACAAGGGAAGAATTGGAAAGGATGGTTCAGGATCCTTCTCCACTGATATGAAGTCCATCTACCATCTGGGTAGGTGAAGAATGGAAGCTGTCCATCAGTTGGACAGGCTTGCCATTATCTGCTCCCAACTCAAACAGTCCAAACATCTTGTACATTAGTTTTACATCCTGTACATTAGTTGTACATTATTACATAAGTTGTAATTTTTGCTTTTACATTAGTTGTAAAATACATTAGTACATTAGTTGTACTCTTGTAAGAACATGTGTTGTTCTAGTATAGTCAAGAATCAGTGTATATATAAACTGATCTTTTACTTTACTGTAATGTTGTAATTTTATTTCAGAAAATGTACTGTAAAAATATATAGTGATTTTTGATAAGACCAGCTTGGACTGGTTATTGCAAATAGGGGGAGATTGTTAGGCACAAAAAGGCCTCAGTCAAACCTGTTCTACATCTGAGGGGGAGATTTATATTCAAACCTGTTGATGCATTTGAAGGTTGAATTTAAGGCCTGTTATATGCCTTATTGAAACCTGAAAATGATTTGCAATATCAGTCTAAAGCTGTGCTATATGTTGCATGTGTTGCAACTAAGACAGTTTGTCCAAGCTGCTCTGTCTGCTGAACAGGCTGGACATAAACTGTCTACGCTGCTCTACACTGTTGAGCAGCTTGGGCAATTTTAAAGTGTTCTGTTCTTTGTGAACAGAACCTGTTCTTTGTGAACAGGCTAAACACTTTATGGAATATGTTTCAAAGTCATCATGTATTGTTTTTTACTACAAGATCAGTTTACAAAGTCGAAGACAAAGTGGAAAACAGAACTGCTCAGCCTGCCCACGCTGTTCTGTAACATGAAGACAAAAGGTTATTTGAAAAAGGGTGACAGACCTTTTTCTTATATCAAAATAGGCCTTTACAAGGAAGAAAGACGCAAAGTTGACATTCCTAAATTAGTTAAAGGCAATGCAACAGTAGACAAAGTAAAAAGACAAAAGTTCTGCACATGAGAAGACAAGTCTGCTTTTCAGAAAAGTGCAGAAAAGTTTATGCTGTCTTTTTCAACAAGACTTCTCCTTTTTAATTCTGTCCAATGAAGATGTTTCTCTTAGATCCTCTAAGTGAGTATAAAAGGAAGCTTCTAAGGTCAGAAAGAAGAGTGAAGAAAGCTAAGTGCTGAAACCCAAGAGTGAACGTGCAAGTGTGTTTTCATGCATGCAAGCCTGCTTGTGTAATACAGTTTCTTTGTGTCTAAGCTGTTCTACATAAGTTGTCCCTCTGAGTCTTGTAAACACAGTGAGTGCTTCTTAGTGAGTGTATTCATTGTAAACTAGTTTGAGTCTGTCTTAGACTAGTAATCATACTGTTGTATCTATCATCTCAGCTTGAACTATTCCGCATTCAAGCTTGTTTGTAATTAACAAATTGTTGATAATACATACAAACATTGAGAAAATAGTGTGTAGTTTTTAAATTGTTGTATTCACCCCCCCCTCTACAGCTTATAACTATATACTTTGGGAACCTCTCGGGACCTACAGTATTATCATTAATTGAGTGTTTTTATACATTTTTCCCTATTAATAACATCATATATTAATCAAGATCATCCAAAATATGAAATTTTTTGCCAAGAACATTATTTTTCATAAAAATTCCGATTTCTTCATAATTTGGATGATCCAAGCAATAAATTTAGTTTCTAATTCATTTATTAGTTTCAATTCATCATAATCTTTTAAAATTTTATACATGCATCCTAAGATTACCATATTTGAATCAAAGGTTTCGGTTTTTCATCAAACCGAACCAAACACATATTGAACATCAAATTTAGGAGAATTAATACCTTGAATTCTCTTGGTTGATGATGTTTGATGATGTTTGTAACTTCCTTGATCTTGATTCTTCAATTGAATGTAATTAAATGAACAATTTTGGATGATTTGGAGAGGTTAGCCGTGAGTTTAGAGAGAGTTTAGAGAGAGAGTTGTTTCTATGTTAATGATCATAATTGATCATTTATTTTGTTTATATATTATTTTAGTCATAATTGCAAATTAACCCACTTGACTTTTGTATTTTTCATCTCTTTATTCTAATCATTTTAATTATATCGTAAATATAATTTAAAATTATATTTACCTAATAAATTTTCATTCTTAATTAATATTTGCAATATAAATAATATAACAAAATTATATTATTATCTCAAAATAACATTACATATCTGATCAAAAGTTAGGTTGTTACACAATGAGTGAAAATGAATTGATTATCGGTATATAACCTAGGTTTATGAAATTACTTGATTAATTTCAACCTAAATTTTATTTTATTATTCATAAAATAGAATGGAATGGAAATGTATTTATTATCTTTATATAATATAGGTTTATGAAGTTACTTGATTAATTTCAACCTAAGTTTTATTTTATTATTCATGTAATGGAATGTAATGGAATGGAAATGAATTAATTATCTGTATATAACCTAGGTTTGTGAAACTAGTTGATTAATATCAACCTAAGTTTTAATTTATTATTCATGTAATGATATGGAATGGAAATGATATGATTATCTGTATATAACCTAGGTTTATGAAATTACTTGAGTAATTTCAACCTATGTTTTATTTTATTATTCATGGAATGGAAATGAATTGGTTATCTGTATATAACCTAGGTTTATGAAATTACTTAATTAACTTCAACCTAAAGTTTATATTATTATTCATGTAATTTCATGGAATGGAAATGAATTGTTTATCTGTATATAACCTACGTTTATAAAACTAGTTGATTAATATCAACCTAAGTTTTAATTTATTATTCATGTAACGGTATGGAATTGAAATGAATTGATTATATGTATATAACCTAGGTTTATGAAACTACTTGATTAAATTTAACCTATATTTTATTTTATTATTCCTGGAATTTCATGGAATGGAAATGAATTGGTTATCTGTGTATAACCTAGGTTCATGAAATTACTTGATTAATTTCAACCTAAATTTTATTTTATTATTCATGTAATTTTGTGGAATGGAAATGAATTGATTATCTGTATATAACCTAGGTTTATGAAATTACTTGATTAATTTCAAACTAAGTTTTATTTTTTTATTCTTGTAATTTCATGGAATAGAAAGAATTGATTATTTGTATATAACCTAGGTTCATAAAATTACTTGATTAATTTGAACCTAAGTTTTATTTTATTATTCATAAAATGGAATGGAATGGAAATGTGTTGATTATCTGTATATAACCTAGCTTTATAAAATTACTTGATTAATTTCAACCTATGTTTTATTTTATTATTCATGGAATTTCATGGAATTGAAATGAATTGGTTATCTGTATATAACCTATGTTTATGAAATTACTTGATTAATTTCAACCTATTTTGTATTTTATTATTCGTGGAATTTCAAGGAATGGAAATGAATTGGTTATCTGTATATAACCTAGGTTTATGAAATTACTTGATTAATTTCAACCTAAATTTTATTTTTTTATTCATGTAATTTCATGGAATAAAAATGAAATGATTATCTGTATATAACCTTGGTTTATGAAATTAGTTGATTAATTTCAACCTAAGTTTAGTTTATTAATCATGTAATGGAATGGAATGGAAATGAATTGCTATCTGTATATAACATAGTTTTATGAAATTACTTGATTAATTTAAACCTAAACTTTATTTTATTATTCATGTAATTTCATGGAATGGAAATGAATTGATTATCTGAATATAACTAGGTTTATGAAATTACATGATTAATTTCAACCTAAGTTTTATTTTCTTATTCACGTAATTTCATGGAATAGAAAGAATTGATTATTTGTATATAACCTAGTTTTATAAAATAACTTGATTAATTTCAACCTAAGTTTTATTTTGTCATTCATGTAATACCAAGGAGTAAAAATGAATTGATTATCGGTAAATAACCTAGGTTTATGAAATTACTTGATTAATTTCAACCTAAGTTTTATTTTATTATTCATAAAATGGAATGGAATAGAAATGTATTGATTATCTTTATATAACCTAGGTTTATGAAATTATTTGATTAATTTCAACCTTAGTTTATTTTATTATTCATGTAATGGTATGGAATGGAAATGAATTGATTATCTGTATATAACCTAGGTTTATGAAACTAGTTGATTAATATCAACCTAATTTTTAATTTGTCATTCATGTAATGGTATGGAATGGAAATGAATTGATTATCTGTATATAACCTAGGTTTATGAAATTACTTGATTAATTTCAACCTATGTTTTATTTTATTATTCATGAAATTTCATGGAATTGAAATGAATTGGTTATCTATATATAACTCAGGTTTATGAAATTACTTGATTAATTTCAAACTATGTTTTATTTTATTATTCATGGAATTTAATGGAATGGAAATGAATTGGTTATCTGTATATAACCTAGGTTTATGAAATTATTTGATTAATTTCAACCTAAATTTTATTTTATTATTCATGTAATTTCATGGAATAAAAATGAATTGATTATCTGTATATAACCTAGGTTTATGAAATTAGTTGATTAATTTCAACCTAAGTTTTAATTTATTATTCACGTAATGGAATCGAATGGAAATGAATTGATTATCTGTTTATAACCTAGATTTATGAAATTACTTGATTAATTTCAACCTATGTTTTATTTTATTATTCATGTAATTTAATGGTGTTAGCCCTAAAATAGTGTATAATTAAATATAATAAAAGTGTAGGTTCAATTTATAGTTAGGAATAGTTTACTTTGGGGGGAATCTTAATTTCCAAGACTTTAAGGTGAGTGTTTGGACAAATCCCCAAACTAGGCTTAGGTATATATAGTATTGTTCTCCTAGGGTTTTAAGAAGAAGACACAAAAGGAGCCTCCATCTAGCCTCCACCAAGTGTGTGTGTTTTTTAGTGTGAAGGTTCCTAGAGATTGAGTGTTCAAATTCTCTCTTTGTAATCTTCATATTCTTAATATAAATCGTTTGATTATTGTGTTTGAGTGCAAAATATACTAGGAATCAAAGTTGTCAATTGGTATCAGAGAAAGAAGATTGGATTTAAACTTGAAATCTCAGATTTGTTCGTAATCTTCACAAAAAACGTCATGAAATTGGGCTGAAACTTCAAAAAATCACCAAAAATTCATACGAAATTCGTTTAAGCTGATTTTTGGATATGTTGTGAAAGTATATGCCAGAAACATCCTGTCAAAATTTCAGAGGCTAACTCCAAATATCGAGGGAGTAATCGCAATTTTACTATTCTGGTCATTTTCGGTCACGTTTTTGTGATTATATATTTGATTTGAGTGATATACTTGTTGAAATGATCTGAAATTTTGCATGAATGATCTTATATGTTAGATAATCTGTTCTAGAAATTTTCATGATCTAATTTGAAGTATCCAAGGAGTAATTGCATTTTTTAAATCTAATTGTTCTTCATGTTCTTCGTGTTCTTCGCAAAAATCAAAGGTTTTGCTCTTAATTCTATGTTAATATTCTGTTTTTGTTTGGTTTTCTATTCCATAATCATAAGCAATTAATCTTGTACTGATTTTGAACATTTCTTGTTCAATAATTACAAGTTTTTCTTGTTTAATCGTTGAAATTGTTAATCGGTAATTTCTTAAGTGTTATTCTCGTTTCAGTGCTTCCAGATAGCATAACTTTTGACTGGAACATCATTAGAAGGCCTACAATACGTCAAAACGAAGCTTGAAACGAGATCTACGACCTCACCGAAATTCAGACCCATCCGAATTTGGACCCATCCGAATTCGGATCATCCGAATTTTGGGTCCGGGTCTATCCAAACTTTTGACATTCAGTGCTTTCAGAGGCCATAACTTTTGACTGGAACATCGTTAGACGGCCTACAATACGTCAAAACAAAGCTTGAAACGAGATCTACAACCTCACTGAAATTCAGACACGTCCGAATTCAGACCCATCCGAATTCGGATCATCCGAATTTCCGGTCCGGGTCTATCCAAACTTTTAACATTCAGTGCTTCCGGAGGCCATAACTTTTGACTGAAACATCGTTAGAAGGCCTACCATACGCCGAAACGAAGCTAGAAACGAGATCTACAATTTCTTGATTAGAAAAGCTGAAGTTTCAACATCAAAAACCTGATTCTGATCCAAGTTTCTCCAAGTTACCAACCTCAGATACATCCGAACTTGTGAACATTCTGAGATTTTCCAGTTTCCAATCTAGAAGATCCACCTTTTGCACTCCACGATCATGGCTCAAGGATTTTCCACACATGAAAAGACTGTCGAGGAGGAGAAAGTTGATATATTTCCAGTCTGTCTCATGAACCACTCCAAACAGGTACAAAGTTCTTCATCTTCATCTGATTTATTTGATATACAATCCTTATCTGATTTTAAATCTAGTGATGAATTTGATGAACTGCATGCACAACTACATGAATTAAAGAATGAATTGATTGCTGAAAAAGAACAATCCGCTGTGTATAAAAAGAAATGGCTAAACAACCATGAGGTGATAAAGAAGATGTTGATTGAAAAGGTAGATGTTGAGGATAGGAATAAATACCTTGAATCTTGTATGGATAAACTCACTGATGAAAAGAACTCTTTAAAATCAGAAATATCTGTTCTTTCAAAACGCTTAGAGTCTGTAAGCATGGAAAACATAGACAGTTTGGAAAAATACAAAATGATAGAAGAAGAAAGAATAGGTTTGTACTCTCGCATAAAGACCCTAGATGATGAATTTCTAAAACGGGGTCAAACTGAACAAACTATTCATTTAAACCAACCCAAAGAGACTAGGTTTTATCATTCCAAACAAGGAATTGGTTTTAAAAATCCTAAGTACTTGGAAAAGGTTCAACAAGTTTTACCTATTTTTTATGACATGAATTACATGGGTGCTGGGCTTAAATCTTTCTTTTTTGAGTCATCAAAAGAAGTTTTAACCCAAGAGGATGAGAAACGTAATGAAAACAAAGAAAAGGAAATCTTTTTGAAATATGATGAACTGAATGAAAGCTATTCTTCTAGAGTACCTACTCCAGAGGAAGACTGCTTACCTACTTATTCATCAGAAGAATTGAATATTGATCCTGTAAAACCAATCCCTCACCTTTACATTCCTACAAAAGTTCTTCAACAGAAAATAAATGTTTTAGAAAAGGAATTAAAGACAGCTCGAAAGAAAGCTCTTGGTTATCAAGAAGCTCTTCTCAAGAGCGAGGAAAAATTGGTCAGACAAAGTTTTGAACAAAATGTAGAATTAACCATCTACAAAGAAAAGCTTGACACAGTTTCAGAAAGGTTAAATTCTCATTTAAAAGATTTAAAGGTTTCTCATCCTACAAAAGTCCATCTCACATCATCTGAAAAAGGTAAAGCCAAGGTTGAAGTTTCTTCTGTCAGTTGTAAAGGTGAGTGCTCCAAATCTTCCAAAGCTGAGGTTTCAAAGAAGACTCGGAGTCAATCTAAGTCTTCCAAGAAACCCACTCACCAAGGAAATTTCTCCAAGTCTAAGTCTTCCAAACGTACAGACTCTCATTGTTTTGCACCTACAGATCATGCAAGGAGGATTCCTAAAATAACACCTCTTGATTTTCAAAGTTTCTTTGTGAAAAAGGCAGTCATGCCTGAATCTTTTGTGAAAATTGATAGTAGTGTCAGTGTGCCTGGAAAGGATGTTGCTAGTAATCCTTTGAAATACTCTTTTTGCAATCTGTTTCAATTATGTCCAAAAAGTTTTTGGCGCGCCGTTCCGGAAATGACTAAGTTTGTACCTTATCCTGAAAAACAGAAACGCCGCCAATCTAAGAAAACAAAAGTGCATGCCTCATCACCGCCTGACAAATTGGAAAAACCATCGCCAAAGGCCAAGCCTAAGGCATTTCCAAAGTCACCCAAGCCAAAGGTTGTTCCATTACCTAAGGTTGTTTCAAAATCAGCTGGACCCATATACAAATGGGTGCCAAAAGGTTCTGCATCTAGACCTGTGTCGAATGATAAATGGATTCCTACTGTTGTGTTGTTACATGACGATGGAAATCCTAAATCTAACAAGAAAGGACCCATCTTTCGATGGGTACCAAAAGTGGTTTAATTTTATGCAGATGGTTTTCAGATCACTTCAGACTGGAACCCGGACTTCAATGAGATGGTTTTCAGATCACTTCAGACTGGAACCCGGACTTCAATGAGATGGTTTTCAGATCACTTCAGACTGGAACCCGAACTTCAATGAGATGGTTTTCAGATCACTTCAGACTGGAACCCGGACTTCAATGAGATGGTTTTCAGATCACTTCAGACTGGAACCCGGACTTCAATGAGATGGTTTTCAGATCACTTCAGACTGGAACCCGGACTTCATGTAAAGGCTTCTGATCACTCAGTTCAGGACCCGATCTTCAGTGAAATGGCTTCTACTTACTTCTGAGTGGAACCCGTACTTCAAACCAATGGCTTTTGCATCATGACAGATCAGAACCCGATCTTTCATGTTTAGATGGTTTCTAAACACCCAGTTTAGAACCCGTGGTTCTGCGACTTATCTGGAATTTTCTCTACTTTTTATGCTTATCAGTTTGAGTTTGAGTTACATTCTTGAAATTCACTCATAACATTTTACGTTTCACTGATACTGTTCTTATTTGCAGGGGGAGTTTCAGATGCGCTTTGAAGATGACATCTAATGAAAAGTGTGTAAGCATTCTAAATACTCTAATGCGCACTTTAAAAGGTTTTGTTAGAATAATCTGATTCTCTGATTGAGTAAATTTCCACCAAGATTAATTGATCTAATCTTCGTGATGATGTTGATCTCATTCATCCTGAGATTCTCTCAAATATTCTGATTTCTCCCACATATTCTGATTCTCTCACACATCAAGTTTCTCCCATACAAGCTAATTCTTTCATGATAGTCTGATTTATTTTCAAATCTAATATCAGACTTTCTATTGAAGTTCTCTCATACAGTCTCTCAAACTTCCCAAGATATTTCATTCAACTCTCATCCATCTTCTGGAATACCCCATGAGCTTAACTGATATATCCTTCAAGTTATCATGCTGACTCCGATGATGCCCAATATGTGTGATTAGGCATATATATATCGTTCCTATGGTCTAAACCAGAGCCGGAAGACCTACCCAAGGAGCAAACCACTTTAGTTTGTGCGAGTAAGGGTTCTTAGGTCAATTAGTTGAGGAGTGTTAGTTACCACGGGGTACTAGCAGGGTCGAGCATAGATAAAATGCAAATGAGAGGGTTTATCGAAAGGAGATGGAGTGCATCATGAGCTAAAAGTGAGCCGGTGAGAGTACAGTTGAAAAATGACGATAGCTGAGGGGTGAGAAAGGATTAAAAGAAAAGATAAATCCTACCAACACCGTGTCAGTCTGCTGGGTTTCCTACATCTGCTACCAAATTCCATGTGTTGGAATTAGGTATTGAACAAGACGTCATGGACCCAGTGACGCATGCACCTAACCTCCCTAGCTACTCAGTTGTCTCTTAACAGACTTCTGTTTCAATTCACACGGAGTTATATCACATACTCTATCGACATATCATTTGGATATTGTTGATATTGAAACAAGGAAGACATCCTCTCCGGTCTCCGACTTCAGTTGATGCACTTTGAGTCTAGAGCTTAATGTTATACACTTTTAGGACACATGGAGTCTACAGTCTGCGTGACTATAAACAGCTTGTCTACCGAGACAAAGCCGGAACAAATATGAGTGATTCTTTCATGATAAAGGATTTCACGATGATTATTTGGAAATCCTACCAGTGTTAACGTCACGCCAGCGCTGAACGTAGGTCACATAGACTTAGTCTATTGTGCAAACAGAACTCCTATGTGAAACTGGAATGTTACATACAAATGAATTTGTTTCATTTTCTTATATTCAGGTTGCAAAGCCATGATCTTCACTGTAATATCCTTTTGGTCCTGAATATTTTGTAATGAGGGAGAGATTGTTGTTTCTGAAGGCGAGAGAAAATTTTATGATGTAACTGTTTATATTCTGTTATTGAGGGGGAGAGTTACTGAGGGGGAGAGTTACTGATTGAGATTGTAACATGAGAGAGATAAGTACTTCTGTGTCTGTCATGTTCTTAAATGTAATATTTTCTTTCTGAGTCTGTAATCATCTATTTCAATGAAGAAAGAAGATTTGAAGACACATTGAGGTTGTTCATTTGAAGGGGAGAGCTGAAGTGATTACATGATGATCATAATTCTCATGATCATCATGAGGGGGAGAATGTTCTGAAAAGAGTTGAAATGTTTTGAAAGACCTACTAAACGCAAGGGGAGAGCCACCGATCTGAAACATTTAAGGGGAGAGTCATCTAAAGAAGATCAATGATATACTTCAAAAGTTCAGAGATCAGAGTTACTTCAAAGATTAGATATCAGAGTTTAGAGCCCAAGACTTCAGAAGCATACAAGCCTTGATTACAAGAAGGGGGAGATTGTTAGAAACTTTATTTCTTGTAATTCAAGCTTGTGTAATTGCGCTTAATTGTTAATATTTAATTATACACTAAAGGGGAGATTGTTAGCACTAAAATAGTGTATAATCACATATAATAAAAGTCTAAGTTCAATTTATAATTAGGAATTGTTTACTTTGGGGGGAATCTTAATTTCCAAGACTTTAAGGGGAGTGTTTGGACAAACCCCCAAACTAGGCTTAGGTATATATAGTATTGTTCTCCTAGGGTTTTAAGAAGAAGACACAAAAGGAGCCTCCATCTAGCCTCCACCAAGTGTGTGTGTTTTTTATTGTGAAAGTTCCTAGAGATTGAGTGTTCAAATTCTCTCTTTGTAATCTTCATATTCTTAATACAAATTGTTTGATTATTGTGTTTGAGTGCAAAATATACTGGGAATCAAAGTTGTCAACTGGTATCAGAGAAAGAAGATTGGATTTAAACTTGAAATCTCAGATTTGTTCGTGTTCTTCACAAAAAACGTCATGAAATTGGGCTGAAACTTCAAAAAATCACCAAAAATTCATACGAAGTCCGTTTAAGCTGATTTTTGGATATGTTGTGCGAGTATATGCCAGAAACATCCTGTCCAAATTTCAGAGGCTAACTCCAAATATCAGATGGAATTAATTGTGTATTTGTATATAACCTAGGTTTATGAAATTACTTGATTAATTTCAACCTAAATTTAATTTTATTATTCATGTAATTTCATGGAATGGAAATGAATTGATTATCTGTATATAACTAGGTTTATGAAATTACTTGATTAATTTCAACCTAAGTTTTATTTTCTTATTCACTTAATTTCATGGAATAGAAAAAATTGATTATTTGTATATAACCTAGGTTTATAAAATTACTTGATTAATTTCAACCTAAGCTTTATTTTGTTATTCATGTATTTCCAAGGAGTAAAAATGAATTGATTATCGGTATATAACCTAGGTTTATGAAATTACTTGATTAATTTCAACCTAAGTTTTATTTTATTATTCATAAAATAGAATGGAATGGAAATGTATTGATTATCTTTATATAATCTAGGTTTATGAAGTTACTTGATTAATTTCAACCTAAGTTTTATTTTATTATTCATGTAATGGAATGGAATGGAAATGAATTGATTATCTATATATAACCTAGGTTTGTGAAACTAGTTGATTAATATCAACCTAAGTTTTAATTTATTATTCATGTAATGGTACGGAATGGAAATGAATTGATTATCTGTATATAACCTAGGTTTATAAAATTACTTGATTAATTTGAACCTATGTTTTATTTTATTATTCATGGAATTTCATGGAATGGAAATGAATTGGTTATCTGTATATAACCTAGGTTTATGAAATTACTTGATTAATTTCAACTTAAATTTTATTTTATTATTCATGTAATTTCATGGAATAAAAATGAATTGTTTATATGTATATAACCTAGGTTTATAAAAGTAGTTGATTAATATCAACCTAAGTTTCAATTTATTATTCATGTAATGGTATGGAATGGAAATTAATTGATTATCTGTATATAACCTAGGTTTATGAAATTACTTGATTAATTTCAACCTATGTTTTATTTTATTATTCATGTAATTTCATGGAATGGAATTAATTGTGTATATGTATATAACCTAGGTTTATAAAATTACTTGATTAATTTAAACCTAAATTTTATTTTATTATTCATGTAATTTCATGGAATGGAAATGAATTGATTATCTGTATATAGAACTAGGTTTATGAAATTACTTGATTAATTTCAACCTAAGTTTTATTTTCTTACTCACGTAATTTCATGGAATAAAAAGAATTGATTATTTGTATATAACCTAGTTTTATAAAATAACTTGATTAATTTCAACCGAAGTTTTATTTTGTCATTCATGTAATTCCAAGGAGTGAAAATGAATTGATTATCGGTAAATAACCTAGGTTTATGAAATTACTTGATTAATTTCAACCTAAGTTTTATTTTATTATTCATAAAATGGAATGGAATGGAAATGTATTGGTTATCTTTATATAACCTAGGTTTATGAAATTACATGATTAATTTCAACCTAAGTTTATTTAATTATTCATGTAATGGAATGGAATGGAAATGAATTGATTATCTGTATATAACCTAGATTTATGAAACTAGTTGATTAATATTAACCTAAGTTTTAATTTATTATTCATGTAATGGTATGGAATGAAAATGAATTGATTATCTGTATATAACCTAGGTTTATGAAATTACTTGATTAATTTTAACCTATGTTTTATTTTATTATTCATGGAATTTCATGGAATTGAAATAAATTGGTTATCTGTGTATAACCTAGGTTTATGAAATTATTTGATTAATTTCAACCTATGTTTTATTTTATTAATCATGGAATTTCATGGAATGGAAAATTGGTTATCTGTATATAACCGAGGTTTATGAAATTACTTGATTAATTTCAACCTAAATTTTATTTTATTATTCAAGTAATTTCATGGAATAAAAATGAATTGATTATCTGTATATAACCTAGGTTTATGAAATTAGTTGATTAATTTCAACCTAAGTTTTAATTTATTATTCATGTAATGGAATGGAATGGATATGAATTGATTATCTGTATATAACCTAGGTTTATGAAATTACTTGATTAATTTCAACCTATGTTTTATTTTATTATTCATGTAATTTCATGGGATGGAATTAATTGTGTATCTGTATATAACCTAGGTTTATGAAATTACTTGATTAATTTCAACCTAAATTTTATTTTATTATTCATGTAATTTCATGGAATGGAAATGAATTGATTATCTGTATATATCTAGGTTTATGAAATTACTTGATTAATTTCAACCTAAGTTTTATTTTCTTATACACGTAATTTCATGGAATAGAAAGAATTGATTATTTGTATATAACCTAGTTTTATAAAATAACTTGATTAATTTCAACCTAAGTTTTATTTTGTTATTCATGTAATTCCAAGGAGTGTAAATGAATTGATTATCGGTATATAACCTAGGTTTATGAAATTACTTGATTAATTTCAACCTAAGTTTTATTTTATTATTCATAAAATAGAATGGAATGGAAATGTATTGATTATCTTTATATAATCTAGGCTTACGAAGTTAGTTGATTAATTTCAACCTAAGTTTTATTTTATTATTCATGTAATAGAATGGAATGGAAATGAATTGATTATCTATATATAACCTAGGTTTGTGAAACTAGTTGATTAATATCAACCTAAGTTTTTATTTATTATTCATGTAATGGTATGTAATGGAAATAAATTGATTATCTGTATATAACCTAGGTTTATGAAATTACTTGATTAATTTCAACCTAAATTTATTTTATTATTCATGTAATTTCATGGAATAGAAATGAATTGTTTATCTATATATAACCTAGGTTTATAGAACTAGTTGATTAATACAACCTAAGTTTCAATTTATTATTCATGTAATGGTATGGAATGTAAATGAATTGATTATCTGTATATAACCTAGGTTTATGAAATTAGTTGATTAGTTTTAACCTATGTTTTATTTTATTATTCCTTGAATTTCATGGAATGGAAATGAATTGGTTATCTGTATATAACCAAGGTTTATGAAATTACTTGATTAATTTCAACCTAAATTTAATTTTATTATTCATGTAATTTCATGGAATAGAAATGAATTGTTTATCTGTATATAACCTAGGTTTATAAAAGTAGTTGATTAATATCAACCTAAGTTTCAATTTATTATTCATGTAATGGTATGGAATGGAAATGAATTGACTGTATATAACCTAGGTTTATGAAATTACTTGATTAATCTCAACCTATGTTTTATTTTATTATTCATGGAATGGAATTAATTGTGTATCTGTATATAACCTAGGTTTATAAAATTACTTGATTAATTTAAACCTAAATTTTATTTTATTATTCATGTAATTTCATGGAATGGAAATGAATTGATTATCTGTATATAACTAGGTTTATGAAATTACTTGATTAATTTCAACCTAAGTTTTATTTTCTTATTCACGTAATTTCATGGAATAAAAAGAATTGATTATTTGTATATAACCTAGTTTGTTGGGTACAATTTATAATAGAGTTAAAAACAATTTATATTGTATAAAGTTCAGGGGTTGTTTGTGTAAATACTCAATACTTTGTATTGAGTATATATAGGAATATAGAATACGGATGATGGGTAATGGACAAATTAGAAGATTCAAATTTGAGAGAATTGTTTTGCTAGTCACCAAGAACCGAATGTAATATCTTTGCTCTCAACTTAATCATTCAATATATTGTATTGAATTGTTAATTGTTCATATATTGTTTAATGTTGATATGAATTGCATGAAATATGAATTCACAATTGGTATCAGAGCCTAATATGGCTGAATATGAGTGATTTTTGAATCTGAAATCGAATTTTTTTTAAGAACACTGTAATATTCATTTTTTTGAAAATCCGAAAATCAATTGTGGATTTTGATTTTGTGGATGAAATGATCTGACATTTGGATCGAAGGTGCGAATTTTAAAGACGAATTCAATGATATAAGTATCAAAGTTTAATTCCAAACACATAGAATTTAATTGAGAATTTTCAGATTTTTTTTAAAAAGTGTTTGTTCTTGAGGTTTTTGGTCGATTTTTGGTTTTTAATCAAGAATTAGCCAAAGTGATTTCACAAAAGTTGTTTCTGCTATTAAAACGAACCTTCGAAATCAATTTGAGGTCAATTAATGGATTTTTGTTGAAAAAGTTTGAATCTGATCTTGTTTTTGTTGAAAATGATAAAACTCGGGCATAACTAAATTCATAGTGTCATTCGAGGTTTATAAAGAAGGCATTTTAACGTCAAAAAGTCATTTCAGAGCTGATTTTTCACAAATAATCATTAACTGAAATAATTTTTCAAAGTTTTATCAGAATTCACTCATTTTTCCATAAAAGATCTTGGAAGTTCATTTTTCTGTAATTCATAATGGTGTTTGAACAATTTTCTAAGTCTGAGCTGATTGCCAAACTTACAGAATCTGAAAAGATTCGTAAGAACAATTACGACATTCTCGTTCAGTTAAATACTGATAAACATTTGGCGTTACGTGACGTACAAATACTGAATGAAGAAATTCAGAGCTTAAAAGAAAAACAAAACTCTGAGAGTTGTGCTCATCAATTGAAAATATCTGAATTACTTAAAGAACTTGATGAGCTGAAACAAGAAAATTTTCAGAATGCAACTCAACTGAAATATCTTTTGCCTGAAAGATCTGATCTTTACAAGAAAGTTATGGATCTTGAAGATACACTTTCTAAGACAAAACAAACTGGTCAGAATTGTATTTTAAACAAAAATGAAGAATTTTTTGGTCTTCAACAAGAGTTGTCTTTAACTAAAGATTTGATTGACAAGGAAAGACATGAGTTCTTACTTAAAGAACAAGATTTTAAATCAAAATCTGAATTGTTTGAAGATGAAAGACAAATGTTCTTAATCAAAGAACAATCTTTTAAATCTGATTACCAATCATTTGATCATGACTGAAATTTAAATTTAGTCATTATCAAAAGTTTGGAAGATCAGATACTTCATCTTACAAAACAATTACATGTGTTTACTTCATCAACTGAGTCAAAGGTTAAGACCCCTTCTTCAGTATGTTTAAAATCCAATGTTGATCACTCTGGTTTGTCTTCTGAAAGTGAAGTGAATCTAACTAACTCTGCTAAGTTTGATTCATCTTCAGATCTGAAACTTAAGTATCTTCTCAAGATACATAAAGGCAAAGACAAAATCATTGAAAATATTCCGGTTAAGATTTACACAGGTGAATCTTCAAAGACTAATGTTTTTAAAGTTTTTGGAAATACTGGTCCATCTAATAAGAAAACATTTTCAAAGAAAACGACCACGTATTACCAAAAACATGCCAGAACCGGACAGTTTTTCAGGAAGAAAAGTTCACAAAATTCTAATCATTCAAAGTCAAGTTTATTTAGACACTCAGATATTAAATTTTCAAATACTCAAAGAAATTTGTTTTCTGCTTTTGAAAGAGAAGCTGATAGTTATACTTTGCAATGGGTACCTAAACCCAAGTACAAGTGGGTACCAAAACCTGTTTTGAAATGGGTACCCAAGAGCGCTAACAAGTCTGGATCCAAATCTGTTTGGATACCAAAGACATCTTAATTTTTGCAGGTTATAGGTTTCTTATCATTTCAGATAAGGACCCGTTCTTCATTTCTATAGGCTCTTGATTACTTCAGGTCAAGACCCGTGCTTCAACTAAAAATTTGGTTTCTAGTTAAATTCAGACTAGAACCCGGACTTCAATGAACCAGAGACAATGGTTTTCAGTTCATTTAGACTGACACCCAAGCTTATGCAACAAATGGCTTCTAATCACTTCAGATTAGAACCCGAGTCTGAAAGATAAATATTTCTGGAATTCCTGCCCTGAATTCAACTCTGAAGCTGCATTGATTTAGAGGGAGTTTTATTTTTATAATTTTTTGCTCATGATTTCATTTCTATGAGTTGACTAACTGTGTGTGCTTATTTCCAGGGGGAGTTTCAGACGCACTTTGACGATGACATTTTTCAAAACTGTGTGTGATTTCTCACGAAAATATTTGATACACACAGGAAAAGAGTTTTTGAGCTGAAAAGCAAAATAGTTTCATAATTTTCTGATTCTCTGAATCTCTCATTGAGATTAATTGATTTAATCTCTTTGATGTTCAAAATCTCATTACTTCTGAGATTCTCTTTAATATTCTCCCGATCAAAGAATTCTCCCATATTCTCCATGAGCTAATTCTTTTTATACAAGTCTGATTCATTTCATACCTTATATCAGATTGTACATTTCATTCTGCTATCTCCAAAATTATCATTCCCAAAATTTATTTAGATTATCATCTCCAATATCAAATGAGCTGAATTTCTTGGTATCCCATGAGCTGAAACGCTTAAGATTATTTCTGCTGACTTCGATTATGCACCAATCTGAGTGCTAGGCATAAATATGGCTTCTATGGTCTAACCAGAACCAGAAGACCTACCCAAGAAGCAAACCATCTATAGATTGTGCGGGTGAGGGTTCTTTAGGTTTATTAGTTGAGAAGTGTCAGTTATCACGGGATACTGACAGGGTCGAGTAGAGATAAAATGTAAATGAGAAGGATATTGATATATTGAAAGGAGATGGTGGTGCATCAGATCATGCTTTTGTTATAAAGCTGACTGAATTTATTTCTCAAAAGTGAGCCGGAGGGAGCTTAGTTGAAAAATGCTGAGATCTGAGGGTTGAGAAAGAATTTCAAGAAAAGATAATCCTACCTACACTGTGTCGGCTGGGTAATCCACATAATCTATACTTGATCTTGAAAAAGACGTCATGGACCCAGTGACGCATGCACTTAACCCCACCAACTACTCAGTTATCTCTCAAAAGATTTTTGTTTAAATAATCACGGAGATGTAGCTCATTTCTATCGATATATCATTTGGATATATTGATATTGGATCAAGGAAGACAGTTGCTCCGGTCTCCAATTTCATTTGATGCACATTGTGTGTAGAGCTGATTATATACACTTTTAGGACACATCGAGTCTAACAGTCTGTGTGACTATAAACTGCTAGTCCAAAGTGACTAAGCCGGAACAAATATGAGTGATTCTTTCATGATAAAGGATTTCACGATGACTATTTGGAAATCCTACCAGTGTTAACATCACGCCAGTTCTGAACGTAGGTCACATAGATTATGTCTATTGTGCAAACAGGAATCCTATGTGGACCTGGACTTGTTATCTCACATAATGAATATGTTTCATTTTCCCAAAGTTGAAAAGCTTTGTTTTTGTTCTAAAAAGTTATAATATCGATTCGAGGGGGAGTGAGATAAATTTGTTTTGTATAGGGGGAGAGATATCAGTTTGAGGGGGAGAAAGTCAATTTGTAATATTTTGAAATTGTAACTGTTGTTGTATTTCTAGTACTGTAAACTTCAATAAATTAATGTCTCTGAAGATTTTGCATGATGTTCATATTTCTTATGATCATCATGAGGGGGAGAAAAGCTAGAGTTCAGAGACAACTATTGAGTAGATTGATGTCAATTGAAGACAATTGATCAAGGAAGAGATTTAAAAGCTATTCATGATCCAAGGGGGAGTGTGCTTACAAGAAAAGAGAAGATCAGAAAAGTAGAGATGTGATAATCAGAGTGAGACAATAAAAAAAAAGATTTTATCAGAAGATTCAGAGATCAAAGAAACGAAGAAGATTCAAGAAAAGAATCAACCTGAATAGAGAACTTTAATTGAAAATTGTTTTCATCTCTAAGGGGGAGATTGTTGGGTACAATTTATAATAGAGTTAAAAACAATTTATATTGTAGAAAGTTCAGGGGTTGTTTGTGTAAATACTCAATACTTTGTATTGAGTATATATAGGAATATAGAATACGGATGATGGGTAATGGACAAATTAGAAGATTCAGATTTGTGAGAATTGCTTTGCAAGTCACCAAGAACCGAATGTAATATCTTTGCTCTCAACTTAATCATTCAATATATAGTATTGAATTGTTAATTGTTCATATATTGTTTAACGTTGATATGAATTGCATGAAAAATGAATTCACATAGTTTTATAAAATAACTTGATTAATTTCAACCTAAGTTTTATTTTGTCATTCATGTAATTCCAAGGAGTGAAAATGAATTGATTACACTAGTACAAAAATGACCTATGGTCACGGTTTTGTCCAAACTGCCTAGCCACAGTTTTTGTTATTGACGTGACCAAAGGGTCATATATGATCTTGTATTATTATGATAGCCACAATTTATCTCAACAACTGTGACCATTGCAAATCACATTCAAACCTTAAGCCACGGTTTAACATAAGGATTGTGAAAAAGACTTGTCACGGTTGCCACATTGTTACCAAATGTCATCGTTTGTCACCAGTTATTTGTTTGATGTCTATAATAATCTTGTGATGGTTATTAACTGTGACGACAAATATGTATATGGTCACGGAAATCTCTTTTGGTGACCAAATGGACACCCTGAAGTCTAATTGAGTCTAAATTATATGGTGGAATTAGTCACATGAATAAACTGTGACAGAAGGCTAAGTTATATGGTCACGAAATCGCTTTGTGTGAGCAAAGGGTGGAGTTCATTAGCCACGTATGGTAAAAGAAAAACATTGTGACTATAAGTGTTTAATGGTCATTATTGAGTTCATTAAGTGTATCCAAAAGTAAACAATTGTCATGTAATAAGAAAATTATTGTGACTATAAGTATTTTATAGTCACGGTTTAGTTTCTTATGTGTGTGTAAAAGTATTATTATATTCATGATGAAAGAGAAAAATGTGACTAAGTATTTTTTTGTCACGACTTAATTTCTTTTATGTATATAAAAGTAATTAATGATCACGGTTTAAGAAAAAAAACATATCACCATAATTATGTTTCGGTCACAGTTTAATACATACAAGCATGTGACTATTAATATTTAAAGGTGACAGATTAAGTTTTTATGTGTGTCTAAGTGTAAATAATAGTAATAGTAAAATGAAAAAGATATGATTATAAGTACATTCAAGTCACGATTTAATTTGTTTTGTGACTAAAAGCTATCAATCTCACATTAAAAAAAAATCAATATAAGGCGTTTTTTTGTCACGGATTAAGCAAATTTGTGACTATTAATATTTAAAGGTGACGGTTTATTGTTTTTATGTAACTAAAAATAAACAATAGTCATGACAAAAAAATGTTGTGACTATATTTTCCTAATGATCATAGTTTAGTTTATTTCTTAGTAGTGTAAAAGTAATAGTTTTCATGATAAAAGAAAAAAACAGTGACTATAAGTACTTTATGGTCACACGAAGAATTGGTTTGTTTGACTAAAAGTAATGGGTGGTCATGGTTTAAGTGAAAAAAAATGTCCCTATAAGTATTTTATCGTCACAGTTTAATATATTATTGTGTCTGAAACTAAACATTAACCATGATAAAATAACAAAAATGTATTTATAAGTATTTTATGGTCACAATTTATTTTGTTTTGTGTGGTTAAAGGTTATCAATTGTCATAGTTAAAAAAAAAACTTGTTAATATGAGTATTTTGTGGTCATGGTTAATTGTGTTATGTGTGTCAAAAACTAAACATTAACCATGATAAAAGAAAAAATATCGTGACTACAAGTAGTTTATGGTCACGACTTATTTTTTTATCAGTTACTGAATGTTATTAATTGTCATAATAAAAGCAGCAAAATGTGGCTATAACTACTTTATGGTCACGATTTAGTTAGTTTCGTGTGGTTAAAGGTTATTAATTGTCACAGTTTAAGAAGAAAACTTATCACTATTAGTATTTTTATGGTCATGGTTAAATGTCTTATATGTGTCAAAAAATAAACATTAATTATGATTAAAGAAAACAACCATGACTACAAGAAGTTTATGCTCATGTCTTATTTTATTTTATGTGACTAAAAGTAATTAATTGTCATAATAAAAGAGGCAACTTGTAGCTATAAGTTTTTTATGGTCATAATTTAGTTTGTTTTGTATGGTTACAGTTATCAATTGTCACAGTTTAAAAAACAACGTGTCAGTATAAATATTTTATGGTCATGATTAAATGTCTTATATGTGTCAAAAACTAAATATTAATCACGATAAAAGATAACAAACCATGACTACAAGTAGTTTATAGTTACGTCTTATTTTAATATATGTGGCTAAAAGTAATTAATTGTAATAATTAAAGGAAAAGAATGTGAGTATATGTATTTTATGGTCACACTTTATTTTATTTTATATAACTAAAAGGAATCAACGATCACCGTTTACGAAACAACATGATACTATAAATATTTTACGGTCACTATTATAAATGTTATGTATGTCTAAAAGTAAACAACAATCACGATAAAATAAAACACATGTGGCTGTAAGTAACTTATTGTCACGGTTTAATTTTTTACACGTGTCTAAAAGGAACAATAGTGATTTTAAAAGAAATATAATGTGACAACAAGTATTTGATGGTCACCAGAGGGTCTTTGGCCTGGCGGTAAGAGGGTGGAGATACAAGTGAGAGGTCACGGGTTCGACTCCCGTCGGAGACAAGTTGATATTTAGGTGGTGAAAGTAAATCTTGTGGTAAATGAGTAGTTTAGGAGTAGGAGTAGGAGTAGGAGTAGGATAGTTTGCCGTTAAAAAAAGTATTTAATGGTTACAGATTATATTGTTGCATATGTCTAAAAGTTACCAATTGCCACGATTAGGAATAAATAAGTAACTATAAATACTTTATGGTCACGGTATTGTTTATTATATGTGTCTAAAAGTAAGCAATTGTCATGAATAAACGAATTATTATGTGACTAAAATAATGGTATGGTCACGGTGTAATTATTTTTGTGTGTCAAAATGTATCAATTGTCACGGTTTAATACTTTATGTATGTCCAATTGCAACCAATCGTCACATTTTAATAAATTATGTGTGTCTAAGTGTACCCTACGGTCACGGTTTAATTGTTTATGCATGTCTAAATGTACCAATGGTCACACCACTTAATAGTTTATGTGCGTTAAAATATTACCAATTGTCACGGTTTCATTCATGTGGTGTGTTTAAATGTCTCAAATAGTTACGGTTTAACTGATTATGTGTGTATAAATTTATCCAATGGTCACGATTATATATTTGTGCGTCTTTAAATATACCAGGTGGCCACGGTTTATTTTTTTATATGTGTCTGTAAGAATGTTAACGCCACTGATTAATTGTTTATGTGTGTCTGAATGTATCCAACTGTCATGGTGTTAAAATAAATTGTGACTAAAACTATTTTATGGTCACGGTTACTAAAAAATATAGACCACAACTATATAGAAATTGTTACCATATAGCCACGGTTTTATGCTATGGCCACGGTTTTACATGTGATTTAGTCACGAATATTAAATGTAGCCGTATGGTACCAAAAGTGATGCGACCTTTGGTCACGATTTGAATGAAAAATAAAACTGTGGCCAAAGGTCTATGGCTACGGTTTTTTAACGTGACGGAAGACATATTTTGTACTAGTGTTATCGGTAAATAACCTAGGTTTATGAAATTACTCGATTAATTTCAACCTAAGGTTTATTTTATTATTCATAAAATGGAATGGAATGGAAATGTATCGATTATCTTTATATAACCTAGGTTTATGAAATTACATGATTAATTTCAACATAAATTTATTTAATTATTCATGTAATGGAATGGAATGGAAATGAATTGATTATCTGTATATAACCTAGGTTTATGAAACTAGTTGATTAATATTAACCTAAGTTTTAATTTATTATTCATGTAATGGTATGGAATGGAAATGAATTGATTATATGTATATAACCTACGTTTATGAAATTACTTGATTAATTTCAACCTATGTCTTATTTTATTATTCATGGAATTTCATGGAATTGAAATAAATTGGTTATTAGTATATATAACCAAGGTTTATGAAATTACTTGATTAATTTCAACCTATGTTTTATTTTATTATTCATGGAATTTCATGGAATGGAAGTGAATTGGTTATCTGTATATAACCTAGGTTTATGAAATTACTTGATTAATTTCAACCTAAATTTTATTTTATTATTCAAGTAATTTCATGGAATAAAAATGAACTGATTATTTGTATATAACCTAGGTTTATGAAATTAGTTGATTAATTTCAACCTAAGTTTTAATTTATTATTCATGTAATGGAATGGAATGGATATGAATTGATTATCTGTATATAACCTAGGTTTATGAAATTACATGATTAATTTCAACATATGTTTTTTATTGTTATTCATGTAATTTCATGGGATGGAATTAATTGTGTATCTGTATATAACCTAGGTTTATGAAATTACTTGATTAATTTCAACCTAAATTTTATTTTATTATTCATGTAATTTCATGGAATGGAAATGAATTGATTATCTGTATATATCTAGGTTTATGAAATTACTTGATTAATTTCAACCTAAGTTTAATTTTCTTATTCACGTAATTTCATGGAATAGAAAGAATTGATTATTTGTATATAACCTAGTTTTATAAAATTACTTGATTAATTTCAACCTAAGTTTTATTTTGTTATTCATGTAATTCCAAGGAGTGAAAATGAATTGATTATCGTTATATAACCTATCTTTATGAAATTACTTGATTAATTTCAAACTAAGTTTTATTTTATTATTCCTAAAATAGAATGGAATGGAAATGTATTGATTATGTAAGGTCTACCAATGCAAGATCTATCTAGACGCGGATCCGTTAACGAGTGCGGAATCCTCGTTGACGGTTAGACGGACAACTCTCAACCAACGGAAACACGGAGACTATTAGACGCTGAACGAACGACACACGAACGATCCTACGTACTAATTCTCTCCGAAACGGGACTCACCTAGCTGATAAACTCGAGATCGCCTATTGCTTAATTCCTCACGAATTCTGCCAAAGGTCTGCTAATGATTCGAGTCTATCCCTAATTATAGACCCTGATTCGAGTCTGTTGTGGGCCAACCTCGAATCTGGCCTAAGGCCCATTCGAATCTGTCCATCTGACAGATTCGAATCTAACCTATATTCGAATCTATGAATACATTCGAATCTATCACAGATTCGAATGCCATCTTTAACCTATTCGAATCTAGCCAATACACTTAAACACTTAAGTGATGAAACTTATGTTTTAACTTATGCTTGACATAATCTTTGACCTTTATGTTTGAACTTCTTGTAATATGTTACATCAAGTTCAAACACACAATCAATAACATACAAACACATATTAAACATATATATCAAAATACTGGTTAACTCAGAATATTACCTAAATAATAATCGATTAGACTGCTATCGTCACACACGGTGTACCAACAGACTCCCCCTTGACGATAGCTTCTAATTATTTACATGACATCAAATTTAAGTACTAGAGCTATATATATTACTACCTGCAAATAATCCCGCATCTATACAAACTTTAACTATCTTTTGGAACTTCCTGGCTTCAGATCTCCATGGTTCAGTGAAGAAGATAGGCTGATCGTGAAGCTTCTTCAGGTCGTCCTTAGATAGGTTTATCAAATGCAGAGGATCATATACTTTCAAAATGACCTGCTCGTCTTGATCTTCCATGATAGCTTTAGCAGTGTCAATCTCTAGGTACCACCACTTCATGTTGCTCAAAACGTTCTGTGGCATTGGTTTCATAGGTACTTTCTTCAGACATTTGACTGGCTTGTACACCATTCTGGCCCAAGGTCTTCCAGTATGAGGATCTATCCTTGATCCATCCTCGACCCTTTTGCCTGTTCTCGGCTTAAGCCTCTCAAATTTGCCTGATCGCCCTTCTTTCCTTATAATTCTTTCAATAACGCTCGCGTAGGGATCATCTCCAATATTGATCAGCTCTTTCCAGGCTAACTCTTTAACTTCAATCTTGGGCAATGAATTAAAAGCTTTCAGTGTCCGCCTCAAGTATTGAAGGCCATCTCTTCTCTTCAAAATAAACAGCTGCAGTTCTCTGTCAAAGAACCAGCTAATAATCCCTCCAGCGAAATTTCCAGCACCTGGATTCCTCATCTTCTTCTTCATCTTCAGCTGATCTTTCTTTTCTTCCTTCTTGAACCAAAGATTTATTAGATCAGCTCTAGATGGCTCTTTTTCAGCCTCTTCAAGGTCTTTATCTTCAGTTGAGGCTACCTTGATGTAATCAATATCAATCACATTATGATCTTGGCTTTCATACAGTTCAGTGATTGGTTGTGAATTGATTATTACTTCATTAACGTGATCATCTTCATCATCTAGCACTTCATCATCCGATCTCCAGTCAGCGACGTCATCTGGAATGAATTCACCTTCTTCTAATTCTTCAATATCATCTTCAAAATCAAACTCCATTAGCTCTTCTTCAATATCTTTCAGCGCATCGATCATGTCGCTATCTAAAGTCTTTGAAGAACCTGCTTCTCCTCCTGCTCCTCCTACTTCTCCCCCTGGACTAGGCTCCCCCTCAGATTGAGCAGTCTGAGCAGCAGAAAAATCTACTGGCTCATTCTGTCTTTGTGGGCTGGGATCATTGCCTTGGTTGTCTTCATCATCTTCATCTCTCGGTCTCTGTGCTTCCTGATCACGGCACGATGTCTCCCCCTGAGCCTGTAGATTTTTCATTAACTGCTCAATAAGGGAGCGCATCGACCTTATCTCGGCTGACTGATCACAAACAAAGGCTTTTAGCTCTAAGTTCTCTTCCTGAACTGTGTCCACAATCTTCTTTAGATCGGCATTATGAGTCTGAATCTCGCCGACTGCCTTTGTTAGGCCTAAGATTTGGATATTTTGGAAATCGACTCGCGCTTTTAGCTGCTGAAACCTTTGATTGTCTGTGTATGAGGATGAGGTTGATGGGATGGACTGAATTGGAGTTGGAATGATTGGTGATGGGATGTATGGTTCATCGCGAGGTGGTGGTGGTGGAATGTTGGTTTGAGGTTCTTGTTCTTGAGGTTGAGGGTTTTGAGATTGAGAAGTTTCTGGTTTTTCTGCGGAGACTGACGAGGATCCTTGCATGAACCTGTGACGTTTGGCCCATTGCCTCGTCACAAGTTGAGAAACTTCGTCTTCTTCGAAATCAGACTCCTCCGATTCCCTGTCCCATCGCCTCCTAGAACTACGTTCATTAATAATCAGTCGCGAACCATAAGTTCCAATCTGAACTTCAGGAACGACAGACCTTGACTCTGGAGCTTCAGCTTCTACCTCCTCCATCTCTTCTGACTCAGTTGCTGAAGATGACATAACGTCATCAGCCTGCTCTGGCTCATAATTCTCAACATCCCTCAGCACATCTTCTTCTCCTTCTGGAGGCTCAAGTAATTCTCCCACTAATGCAGCAGCTATATCTTCATTTGCATGTGGACCCGCCTCCCAAATTTCATTTAACGTTTGGCACAATTGATCAGCTTCATTTGGGACAGTTGACGGCCCTGCTTCCTGCCTTTCTGGTTGCTGACTCGAAGAAGGCCTAGACGCCTGAGTCTGACTTGCAGTATCTCTTTGTCTTCGCCTTGGATCACGGGGACGAACACGAGGCTGTTCACGTCGTTGTTGTTGTTGTTGATGTGGTTGCTGTTGCTGTTGCTGTTGCTGCTGAGGCTGAACTTCTACTTCACCTGCCCAGTTGGCAATATCTGGGGCTTGAAATTCCCTATCCAGAATTGCACCAAATAGTGGTCGTGCCACCGGAACTGCTAACCTTCCTCGGTGTGAGGAACAGTCAGAGTAAATGCGCTTCTCCATAACATTAACGCTCAATGCATCGTCTGATTGCGGAAACTCAGGCAAGAAGTGCCTTATCAACATCATCACGAACCTCGGATACAAAAGGAACCTTTCTCTCTCAGGAGCCGTGATTTGATGGATAAATTCTGAGAAAAACAGCTGCGAGAAACTAAACTTCTTATTGTATACCATAGCTATCATCGCTGATTGAATCTTAGATACGATGTAATCAAAACCAGCCTTCTTAGGCGCAAAACACACCATGAATACGTGGACTAAGAAACGCCATTGTCCTATCAACCCGCTTTTCATATACGAAGATTTTGTAACGTCCAAGCTGTATCCCATTCTCAAAAATGCTGCTTGCCTAATACTTAAAGAAAAGTCTATAGGCCCGTCCTCTTGTTCTTGGGAACCCAGCTGCAGTACTTGACGCAAAATATCAGCAGAGAAAACCAAAGGTTGTCCGGCAATTCTGGTTCTTAACACTGTCGGGGTGACAGTACAGTCCACCTGTAAGTGATCGTAAAATTGACGTACATATGAAATCACAATCGGAATATTTTCATACAACACATAACTGATCCTAGACTCCGCTAGAAAATCTAAAACTTCTCGAAATCCCTGCGCCTCAGGGATGTTATGAGCAGGATTCAGTACCATATTGTGCTTAGGAACAAAAGCACGAAGCGCCATATCTGCACAATACATAAAATTGTTAGACTTATTAAAAATCAATAAACTTGTTCAAATTCAAATTTGCTTTATTTTGTACTTTATCAAATACAAGATCTAGCACAATTAAATTTCCACAAGTTTAATAAAATTTAAATTAGACAAAATAAATTAAGTACAGATTCGAAGGGAACAGATTCGAAGTGTCCATATTCGAGTGTAATGGACAGATTCGAAGTGTCCCTATTCGAGTCTAATGGACAGATTCGAGGATCATGGTCATCTCGAATCTAATGACAGATTCGAGAAACCCTTGAACAGATTCGAATGTCCATGAACAGACTCGAAGGGCCGACAGTTGTGTTTTAAACTAAAATTCAAGATTAACCTTTTTGAACTAGGTAAATCACATACTTTAGTTTCAACTAAAGTTCTAATCACTGATTTATGCCTTTAATTTGATATTTATAGGTCTAACTAGTTATTTATGAATAACCCTATTTTGACCAATAAAACATCAAATGTGATGTTTTAAGGCCCAATTTGTGTATGAAACCACTCAAAATCTTGTCAATATGTTGCTTATACCTAGATTGAAGAAATCGACCACAAAAGCCTTTAGAATCGACGAAATGTCGTTTTAGTAGCAGTACAATAGACTCGAGAATAGATCTCGAGATCGCCAGTGACAGATTCGAGAAAAATCAGATTCGAGAATAGTGAGAAGTAAATGCCTTCACTGTGGACCTTTATAATACTAACTACCTTCGAGCTCTATGTGTAAGATTCGAGTCTACTGACAAGATTCGGAACTTCAAATTTCGAGTCTGTCTTAAGATTCGAAGCTACAAACACTTAGAAAAATTTCGGAAATTTTGAAATAATTTCAACTTTTTCCAACTATTTTCTACTGTGTAGTGTAACCAGATAAACTATGCCAAATCTTTTACCCTAAGCTCAGATATTTCACGCATTGTATATTTTATCCAACTTTGAATGCACCCTCAGTAACTTTTGACCTTTTACCTAAATAAAAACTAAACTATACTAAAATAAAATAAAATAAACTAAGGTAAAAATAAAATAAAATAAAATAAAATAAAATAAAATTTTGACTAAAAAATTTAATCTAGACTTAAATTATAAAAATAAATTTACAAGCTAAGCTAAATACCAAACAACATATTTTTGGTGAGTATAGTCTAAGAAAGGTTCAATCAGATAGCGATGTCCGTTACTAACTTTCAGTACTTAAACTTTCACACTTAGGAATTTTTTTTTTTTTTTGAATTCCTTTGATTGTTTGTCGTGTCATACCCACTTAGCCGATTGTTGGTAGTTTACCCTGTTAAACACTCTACATTTCGGAATATCCTTTGGCCTTTTTATTTATCAGGAAATTATAGACATACTTTTATGATCCAGGCACACAGACAAAGATTCTAACTTGTTGGTATTTGCAAACTTTCTTTAAAAGACAAACATCGGACACAGGTCTGTATTTTCATACAAAAAAGTGTCTTAGTTTGACTTAAGGTTTATTTTTAAAGTTAGCAAGACAGCGGTGACAGGTCTGTACTGACGTCCACAAACGCGACATGTCTGCTTAACCCCGAATCTAAACAGAGAGACAACAGGTCTGTTAATTATCGTACCACAGAGTTGCAGTTTTCGACTCTCAGTTACATATGATATTTCTATTCTTTCCATTTTGAATGTATTTGATGTTGCCATACATCCCCAGAAAGTTTGCATACCTCATTTAGACTCAATGTTTGTATGTCTTGTACATAAAAATTAAGACCGATTGGTCATATATCTAGGTTAGTGACACGCTTGACTTTTTCTAGAATATTTTATTAGCCTTGAGATTCCCTATATGTATTATGCCTACCAACACATCGAACTAAATAAAGTATAACACTTAGGATTTAGTTGCATTATGTGTGAAAGCCTAAATACTTAGAGTCTGTAACGACGGTGCTAATTTTCGTCACTTTGAACCTATGTATCTAAGACTTAACTTCTTTTCTGATATTCTCTTTTTTTGTATTTTTTGTAATTTTCTCTCTTTTTTCTTTTGTTTTTCATAAGAAAAAGCAGTAAACTAAGCTAACCTACTAACTTACTAAAAATAGAAACTTACTAAAAATAGAAACTTTCCTAAATTAGAAACTTACCTAAATTAGCAGACTACTGTAAAGAAAGAAATACTACTACTCTAAAAGAAAACTAAACTTACTACTACTAATGGTCAATTACTCATGGCGTCGCGCATTCCATTCAGTTGCATTAAATACTCAAACCGGACTTATCAATGCTTTGGTAAATAAAATAGACATTCTTTCTTTCTGTTGCCACCTTTACCAGTTTGATGAAGTTCTTTTCAGCACAATCACGAATAAAATGATGCCTTATGTCTATGTGCTTTGTTTTACTGTGTTTAACTGGATTATTAGTTATAGCAATTGTAGATTGATTGTCTATCCTAATAGGAGTTTGAGTGTAAGCCAAACCGTAATCCCGCAATTGTTGTTGTATCCACAGAACCTGTGGACAGCAACTACCAGCAGCTACATACTCGGCCTCGCACGTTGACACGGCTACCGATGTTTGTTTCTTGCATTGCCAGG
>JAANYP010001404.1:12500-24676 GCA_020465985.1 Centrapalus pauciflorus | reverse complement strand
GTATGATATGCCTCGGAGTCGTTTATCATCGACAACAACACAGTGTTGTTATTTACACTACTCCGAGTCCTCACACCCTCGTTAGGATTTCCTATGATGCTATCTATAGGATGGTTCTTGTTAATCCTAGAGGTCTCTATTTCGTCTACCCTTAGATTATCTCCTAAGTTGGATCCTATTTCACCTAAAGGGGGAACAGGCTCAGCTTCCACATCCTTTTCCTCACGGACGTTTTCCTCAGAGGCAGAACTTGATGCTTGAGTCTGATTCTCAGTGTTAGGTTCTTCTGGATTAGCAACTTCTGGAGACCCATCTACAGTCGCAGTAGGCTCGGACGTAGATTCGAACGTGGTCCTTGGAAAAATATGGCCATCGTCATTTAGGTGCAACGTCGCCATGTCTTTATCAATTGTCCCTGCAGTATCATCCAAAGGAATCTTAATTGACTCAAATAACTTATCATAGTCAAATATCCATTCCGGACCAGTTTGGGGTTCATGTGTATAACTTGTGACTTCAATGTTATACACAATCTCCACAGTACCATTCCTTTTGTTAAAAACCCGTTTGTTTGGTGAGTTTGGCACATAACCTAGGAAGTATCCTTCGTCAGCCTTTTCACCAAACTTCGGTTGATGTTTTGTTCTTAAAAGTGTGCATGGTACGCCAAACGGTTCGAATCCAGTTAAGTTAGGTGGCCGTTTATTCAAAATTTCATAACATGTTTTGTTCAATGATTTGACTGTAAGGACTCTATTTAAAATATGGCACGCGGTATTCACTGCCTCCCCCCAAAACATGGTAGGAAGCTTTGAATCCGAAAGCATTGTCCTTGCAGCCTCAATCAATGTTCTGTTTTTACGTTCGGCCACCCCATTCTGTTGTGGTTCATATGGTGCACTGAATTGATGCACGATGCCCTTTGATAGGCAATATACACCAATTACAGAGTTTTTAAATTCAGTCCCATTATCACTACGAATATGTTTAACCCTTGTGCCGTAGGAATTCTCCACTTGGTCTAAGAACCCGATGAGCTTTGCAGCCGTCTCGTCCTTCGTACCTAAAAAGAAAACCCATGAAAACCGTGAGTAATCGTCAGTGATAACTAAGCAAAACCAACTACCTCCTATACTCCTTTTGTTGATAGGGCCGAAAAGGTCCATATGCAACAAATCGAATGTCGAGGTTATTGAGTTCAGCTTCTTGGACTTGTGTGTCTTTTTGTGTTGCTTGCGCTTCATGCACGGTAGACACTTATCCTCAAACTGAAAGCTCTTCAGAGGCACACCTTGCACCAGACCATTCTTCGTTATGTAGTTCATTTTCCTTAGGTGCAAGTGAGCCATGCGTCTGTGCCACAAAACCGATTCCGTCTCCGAAGCTTTTGATAGTAAGCAGATCGGACCCATCGAATTATCTGGCTTGTTCATATCGAGCATGTACAAGTCATTCTTCCTTGGAGCCCGCATCAATATCCAATCTTCAGGTATTTTGAATCCCGGCTTTAGCACTAACGCCTCAGTGTCAGTAAATAACACCGAGTTCTTCTTATCACAGATTTGAGATACACTAATGAGATTATGAACCAGTTTATCAACGTGATAAACTTGATCCAATGTAATCGTCCCATTAGTGACTTCTCCAGTTCCAATGATATTTCCTCCTTTGTTGCCCGCGAATGATACAAATCCCCTATTACCCCCCTTGAAGTCTGTGAGAAGACTTCTTTCCGCCGTCATGTGCCTGGAGCAACCACTGTCGACGAACCACTTGTTGTTTGGACCGGTAGTTATTTCCTGCACATTAAAGAAAATAGGTTAGTTATCACGGGGAACCCAAGCCATGACTGACTTGGTAATACCATTCTCGTCCACATACTTGAACTCTTTCAAGTACCCATCTCTCCTTTCAGGTGACTTGGGCCTTTGAACTGAATTCTGTTGTGGTGCCGAGTGATTTAGATTCACTCTTTGCCTTTGTGTAGGCATTTGTTGTGGTGCTCTAGAATAAGTCTTATTATACTGCATTTCAGACTGTGATCCCTGAGCTTTTACCGGAACATATTGTCTAACAGGAGTATGTGACCTAACTGGAGTGTGTGACCTGCTAGGTGTGGTGCTCCTATAGACTTGTTGAGGTGCTGACCTAGATTGATTAATGACACGATTCGGTGAATTTGTCCTAACCATTTCTTTTGGTCCAACCTTAACCGGTGTTTGTTTCACAACAGGTTTTGGTGCGGCCTGCACAGTTTTCTCGGTACTCTGAGAACTACTGCTGCTTGCCACGGTTGGTGAGGGCTTAACAGGTGTTGGATTCACTGTCTTAGGTGTAACATCAGCTTTCCTATTTGGACAGTGAGAAGCAACGTGCCCTTTCTCGTGACATCTAAAGCAAGACATCTTATCCATGGACTTTTTGGTTGGTCCCTTAGATCTAGGTGTCTTACTAGTGTCTATTGCCTTTGGTACATCTACAGTGTCCGTCTCTTCGACCTGGTCAGCCCATGAAATTTTCTGTTTTCCTGCAGGTGTTTCACTGGAGGAAGACACAAATTTCACTTTCTTGACCTTGACAGTAGATTCGTCCACCTTAGGTGTATTTTCAACTTTAGGCTCAGGTGTAGGTTCAGGTAGGTCCTCTAAAACTACTGACTTGTCAGTTTTCTCCTGAGGTTGAGGCACATAGTTATCATTGAAAGGTGGAGGAATTTCGTGAAAACCTAGACCTACAGGCTTCTTAGACTGTCTTTGGGCATCTAAGACTTTCCCTAGTTTTAGGCTCGAATTCCTAAACTTTTCCAGCTTGCTATTTGCCTCGGCTACCTTAACCTTGGTCTCGGCTAGCTCTATGTCCTTGTCTTTCAGACTTTTGGTCAAGGCCTCTACGTGCTCATACATAAGCTCTATCCTAACACACTGCTCACTCAGTTTGTCTTTTAGAACTATTACGTCTTGAGCATCAGCCTTAAGCTTTTCCTTTAAATCTTGTTTTATATCATTTAGGCTAGCGTTTTCAATTTTTAAATTTTCATTTTGAGCAGCTATGGTCTTATGTGATTCTAAAACTAGATTTAACCTATCGTTAGAACTAACACATAAAGCACATAATTCACGAAATAGAGAATAAGAAAGACTAACCTTAGAGTTATCAGATTCCACGTTGGCCATCTGAGCAGCAAACTCCAGCACGGTCTGATCATTCGCTTTCTCTACCCACATCGGACTGCTGTCCCTTGTGGTCTGCTCGTCTTCTTCACAACCATTCTCCGTAACTTCAGCCATAAAAGCTCTAGCATTGGACTCAGGATGTGAACTCCAGTCATAGGTACCATCTAGCTGTCTGTCAGAAGTGACATTGGATATTAGACCCGCTAGATTGGCTTGACCAGATGAAGAACTCGGAAGGTATCTCTGTTGGGACTGACTTTGGTACTGTCCTTGATGCTGACTCTGCCCCTGGTATGTCTCTACCTTCGGTCTTTGACACTCCCTCGCGAAATGTCCCAATCCCTGACAGTTGTAGCATTTGACCTTAGACTTATCAAATCCTATCCCCTTGTTATTCATCTGGAGATTCCTTCCAGTTCTCTTTATGAATCTCTTAACCCTCTGGGTTACCATGGCCAGTTGCCATTTCAGATCCATTTCCTCTAAGTCATCAGGGTCGACCTGATCGTAGTCTTCATCCCAAAGAGCCGGATCATTGATCTTCCCTTGAACGCAATTTCCGTATGCGGCCACAAACGAAGCAAGCAGATTCAGATGTTCTTCCGCCGACTTTGCGCTCATTGGCATCTTAGAATAGCTCTGACTGGTCGATGCCTGTTGGACTTGAGGTTGCGGTTCTTCCGATCTTCCTAACCCTAAGAACGCGCGATTCAGTGAGTCTTCGGACTCTGGTGGCGATGACGTTTCTCCGGTGAAAAACGCTGTAGCATTCTTCTGATCAGCTGTCACTGATGATTTTGATGTCTTTCCAAAATACATAGCTGGATTTTGGACTTGCTCATAATCAGTCTCAGCTTTAATCATCTCGAAGTGATATGCCCTCAACGTTCCCACGATGTCATCCAGTGATTGAGCATAGTATTTATCTTCATTCAGCTTAATCATTGCCACGTACATAGCCCATTTGGCTGGTAGGGCATCAAGAAGCTTATTGTTCTTGTCAGTGTCAGAATACTCAATGCCATGACTTTCAAGCTCTGTTATCAGATGATAGAATCGTGTGATAATATCATCCAACTGTTCATCCTTAAGAGCCTTGAAAATCGCAAACTGTTGGGTTAACAGCTCTGTACGCTTTCTACGCACCCGTGGATTACCCTCACACCTTTTCTGGAGAGACTCCCAAAGTTCTTTCGACGTCCTCTGAGTCCGAAATGTGTGCAAGATATCTTGAGGTAACGCCATTCGGATAATGGAGAAAGCTTTGTTTTCGGCTTCAAATAATTTCATGTCATCTTCTTTCATCATTTGATATGACAAGACCTTTTGACGGCCTTCAACCTCAGAAACTGGTGGAATGTACCCTTCATCAATGCACACCCACATGCGCATATCGTTGAATCGTACAAAATCCGTAAATCTGTCCTTCCACCAGTAGTAATCCTCAACTTTCATCAGCTTAGGTGGTGCATTAGCCTTTCCAACTTCGTGATCCATTTCAAGGAATTTCTGAAGGTTTGACATCTTTTCTGAAACAAATTGAATTTAGACTTAATTAATTTAATTCGAAACTAATGTGGATTAACTCTTTCGAATCTAGATAGATTCGAATGTAATTAGATTCCAATTTATTTGGTATTAAATTCGATTAAGTATCTTAATTCAATTAGATTCGAAATTATGGCAGATTCGAACAATTCCTTAGATTCGAAGATATGACAGATTCGAAGGACTCCTTAGACTCGAAGACCCTTAGAATCGAAGGCACAACAGAATCGAAATACAGCAGAATCGAAGCACAGACTCGAAACAGTAACAAACTCGAAACAAACTCGAAACAATATAGACTCGAGATCCAATTCGAATGTAGTAACAGATTCGAAACACCACAGACTCGAAACTGACTGAAATTGACTCGAAAGGAGCGTATTTTGGTTAGACTCGAAAATAAAGAAAAGCCCTAATTACCCCTATAGATTCGAGCGCCGCAAACTCGAAAAACGGCTAACACTTTGATTTTTTGACGTTTTACAGATTAAATCACTATTTTTCAAAGGAAAAATAATGATTTCGACCAAAAATGTGAAAAACCACAAAGTGTTTCCCGAATATGAATTTGCTAAGCTCAAAAACACGTTTTTGAGAGAAAAACCGTCCAACTAGCGTCAAGAAACCTAGAATGTATCTGATGAACACGAAGAACACCACGAACACTCCGTAGGCTCTGATACCACTTGTAAGGTCTACGACTGCAAGATCTATCTAGACGCGGATCCGTTAACGAGTGCGGAATCCTCGTTGACGGTTAGACGGACAACTCTCAACCAACGGGAACACGGAGACTATTAGACGCTGAACGAACGACACACGAACGATCCTACGTACTAATTCTCTCCGAAACGGCACTCACCTAGCTGATAAACTCGAGATCGCCCTTTGCTTAATCCCTCACGAATTCTGCAAAAAGTCTGCTAATGATTCGAGTCTATCCCTAATTATAGACCCTGATTCGAGTCTGTTGTGGGCCAACCTCGAATCTGGTCTAAGGCCCATTCGAATCTGTCCATCTGACAGATTCGAATCTAACCTATATTCGAATCTATGGACTCATTCGAATCTATCTCAGATTCGAATGTATCCCCTTAAGAAATTCGAATCTAGCCTTTTACACTTAAACACTTAAGTGATGAAACTTATAATATTACCTTATGATTGATTTTACCTTTGAGTTTTATGTTTGAACTTCTTGTAATACGTTACATCAAGTTCAAACATACAAACACTGATAAACATCAATCATATATAATATATATATACCAAACATATGCAAAAACACAATGTAAGACAACTTAGACTGCTATCGTCACACGGGATGTACCAACAGACGCCTATTATCATGAATTATAAGTATGAAGGCTAGATTTTGACCTATTATGACATGTATGAACCACAAATCGGTAAATAGAAGTATAAATGTGTTAATATGAATCGATTGAAATAAACATAGTCATTATGACTTGGTACAGGAGAGATTGAATGCTGAAAGGATTAGTCAATCATCGTCTTCTCCTTCTATTAATGAGCAAGAAATCGCTTCGAAGGTAAAATATCTATATATTATTTACACCCACACAAACACACATATATTGAAAATTTATTAACAGATTGTTTTTGTCATTAGGTGTTTGGGGAAAGACGTGGCCATAACGTCGGACGTGGCCAATAGCTGAAAAAAGGCCGTGCAACGATGTCTTCGTCATCAACAACATCATCATCGCGACCATCAACAGATGAGAAAATTCAAGAATCATTGCGCAAAAACAACAAAAAGTGGAAAAACCGTTTTACAAAGTGGATTGCTATGATTGGTAAGGATAATCCGACTTTAAAATTAGGTCCAATATTTGACGATGATGAGGATGAGGATGAGAATGAGAATGAGGACGACGATGACGACGAGGAGTAGGTTGGGATTTTGGATTCGGTTGGTTTGATACCTTTTTGGAATATTTATGTTGCTAATTGTTCTATTTTGTGTTTGAAACAATTGAATTTATCATGTTAAGTGTTACAAATTGGAATGTTAATTAAGTGTTATTGAATTTGGATGCATTTTAATTGTTAAGTTTTTATATATAGCAGGAAAGTGTATTTTTGGGATTTGCAGATTGTAAATCCTGGAATTAACATAAAAACAAAAAAAGTATTTTAAAAAAAAAAAAACCCTTTTGCGACGACAGTCGTCGCGAGCATTTCATCTCAAAGAGGATCTAACTCTTTCTTTCCGGCTTAGCCGAACTACTTGGCTCGGATCAATTCACGAGAGGACTGGGTTGGGCCAACCTATGGTGTACCGGTTGTTATGGGCATTCTAGAAAAAAATTTCGTAATTGATTTACCGAAAAATAAGTTTTAAATTCATTGGATTTTTTTCATCTTTTTAGAAAAAGGCCGAAAATCGGTTTTGAATCTTTCGAAGGGCAGAATCTAAGTATAGTGTCGAACAAGTAAGTGTTTTCTAAAAAAAATAAAATAAACCTTTTTGCGACGACAGTCGTCTCTAAAAGCCATTATTTAAAAAAAAATAAAAAGGAAAATATCTTTTGGTGTCGTCGCAAAAAGTAATTTTTAATAAATTAAAAAATCAGTTATATGTCGTCGCAAAAAACAAAAATGTCGTCGCAAAAAAGTCTTTTGAGACAACCTGTATGTGATGAAACTCTTTCGTGACGACTGTCGTCGCAAAGACCCTTTAGCGATGACATTTTGAGTATTCGCGACGACTTTTGTCGTCGCAAAAAAGCTATTTTCTTGCAGTGTATAGACATCTATCTGTTTATGGACCAGCAGATTAAAAAAGATTTATTACAAAAAATCATATGGACTAACCAGAAAATTTATATATGTGTGTGTGTGTTAGTAGTAGCAGGAAGGGACAACACTGAAAGGCGGAGCTAATACAAAACACACCCTGATGAACTGCCGTCTGCCAGCAATATATGAGATGCATGTGAAAATAGGATTCATTTTCATAAAGCTCAATATATCGACTGCACGTCGAATCAATAACACCGTGCACTTTAATTAAATGGTACTATCTGCAATAACTAAGCTAGAATTAATTAATTTAATGGAAAGCAAATTAAATATATTAGTAGATATTCATCAATTCGAAGCTGTGATATGGTTCCGATGAATAAGACTTTTCAGGTTGTGTGATGATCACAGTAATTTGTTTTTGAGAAGACAAAACAAAACACTCTTAAATTATATAGAATGTATAAAATAATCATTTAGATAACAACTGAATGATATGATAAAACCGAAGAGAAATTCATGAATTATATGAATGGGACCATTACTAAAAGGAATAATATCCTTCCAAGATTTCTTGATTTCAAAAGGGGATGGACTTATTTATTTGGCAACTTGACTCGTTTAATTCAGTAATTAAATAATAAAAAATTAGTTATCTTTACAGGGTAACGAAACCTAAACCTTTTCTTTGATAAAAAGGTAAACTTTTTTCTATATTAAAAGCTAAAAAGTATCGATCAATGCATGGTCTTCGATTCTTCGCCCAGTATATTGACACCGTTTTACATTTCTTACTTTTTGTATTTAATTTTGTCACTTTGCGTCTAAATAGATTTGCTCAGTTCTACTTTTTTTTTTTTTTTTGCTAATCTCGAAATTGTGTTTGCTAAATTTGATTTTTTTTAAATAGAATATTTTCTTAAAAAAATTATAGGAAAATAAAGAAATTCTGTTTGGTGACATATATGTATTTAGTTCGATTAAAAAATGAACTTAATGGATAAACCTAAGGTACTGGTCACTTCAGTGGACGTAATATCTTTATAATAGCTAGCAATCTTCGAAACATTAAATTAAAAACGGGTCACAATAATTTGATGTTTCTTGTGTCTAAAATATATGGTCGATCGATGGGAAATGGTTATGTAACAAAAGCTAGTTCATAAGTCTTCTTTTTCACTTTTTGATTCAATTAACATCACGGAGATCATGCATATATATAAGCTTCATTTGCCTCGATCACTACTAAAAACAGGGTAATACCACAGTCGGTAACAAAGTTTACCGACCATCTTCGGACGGAAAAGTGCAGTACAAATTAAACTCTTTGGACAGTAAATGTTACCGACCAAAAGTACAGCATGCATGGTTTTCAAATGATTTCCGATAATAATCCTTCACAAATGTTTAGTGAGAATGTTTTTAAAAAAATTAAAACAAATGATTAGTGACATGTTATCGAAGTATCATCAACGGACGGACAGGTACCAAAACCCTAGCCGAAAAACAAGTATGTCAAAGAGACCCGGCCAGGACTCCAAAACCTTAACACAAAAAATAATTAAACAAAGAGTTCTAAACCAAAACACGACCTCAAGGAAACCCCGTAGACAAACCTGTAGCTACCACGATTAGAAGAATAATTTTAACCCATAGATTTGAAAAAAAATCCCTCTGTAATAATTGGGGCGATTGAATTCGCGATTGAATTCAGTTTCAAAATTTATTGAGTGATTATCCATGGTTTCTTTTTTTTGAAAGGCTAGTTAGTTGTTAATATTACACCCAAAGTTAGATTAGATTCACCAATGTCAGGGATTGAACCCGTGACCTCTCCTAGAGGCAAGCCTCCCCACCTTTGGTGGTGGCCACCATGGTTTCTGATGGATAAATTTCCTCTATAATCCATTGGTAATTACCAAGGAATTAGGGAGGGACTATAATTCTGTCGGTAATAAGGTATCACATGGTAATAAGTTCGTCGGTAATCTATCAATAATTGTAACTAATCGTTGTCAGAAATACTCAAAAATGTTCTGTTGATGATAATTATGTTCATAATAATCTTAGATAATTCGTTGACAATATGTAAGCATGGCTTTTAAGTAAGTTAGTTAATTAATGTTGTTATTTTGTGTGTATTTATTATTTGTGGTCTTGATGCACATCTCTTGTAGTTTGAAGAGCAAATAAACTAAGATAAAAATAGAAAGATCAAACGCGTCTAATTTGGAAATTTTAAAGGAAAAGGGTGGAAAAAGGATTCATGCTTTCATTCTTAGACATTCAAAACATAAGCAAATTCTCCCTCATTCTCCACCTAAAATCGGCTCTCTCTCCCTGTCTACATATTAGCTGAAATTTTGAAGAAAGCAAGTTGTAAACTTGTTTCATTTGTGTGTTGGATCTTTACATACAAGAATCCTAGCGAAAATTTGAGGTAATTAAGATTTGATTAATATTGACTTATTCGGATATTTTTAATTCGGTACTTTAAGAAAACCGAACTTGGAACGGATTTGGTGTTTATGTCGATCCGTTTGCATGCGTGTTATGAACATTAATAAGCAAGAATCTAAGTATAGTGTTTAAACATTAAATCAAAGTGAAATAATGGTCAGGTATGAATTCATGCTTAAGTATACATGTTTTAGTATGTGTTAAGTGGGTTTGAGATTTAATGCATAAGACATGTATTTATATACAAGAATGCTTAATAGCCATTTCTGAGTGTTTTTAGCATAGAATCTGGCATAAAATGGAATTTTTGGTAAAATCGAAAGTTGGTTAACAATGCAATGTCTCAGTCGAGTTTGAGTACGTCCTTCATACTCGTCTTCGAGTCCTTCAGAGACGAGTTCAAGTCCTTCTAAATTGAGCTCGAGTCCATTACAGGAAACTTTCGAGTCTAATGTACACCTCGTAAAGCTTAATCAAAACGATAGAGTTGCCCTCGAGTGAAGCAATGTCGAGCTCGAGTCCAAACTAGTCGAGCTCGAGTTCAAAGTTAAGCAATCCAGGATTAATTAAAGGCTGTATAATCAACATTTAAGAGCATTTATACTTTTTCTTAGCTTCGTTGAGCAGCAATTTAAGCGGTAAACTTTGTTTGACAACGAGCATGACAAAACACTATTCCACAGACAGGGAAGATTCCAGAGCATTGTGAACCTAAGCATCATTGACTAAGCTAGAACTAAGCATTTATAGTCTAAGTTGCCCACAAGAGCACTCTAAGCCATATTAATAGAGCACTTATGGCAGTCCGAGCACCCTTAGAGCAGAAAGAATATTATTGGAGTACTGTTGAGTACTTAGAGCATTGTTGAGCATAATCCAAGCATATTTAGAACCCGTGTGTAGTAGTCAATCTTGTATATATGTATTTTTTTTATTATTTGGGACATATATTATTATTCTTTACATTCTTGACACTCTTTCAAAACTCAGGAGAAGTACTTAACACGTACTAAAGCATGTGTTGCCCGTTCAACTTTGCTACTTGATCCGATTATTCCCTTAAGCATTATTGTGCATGAGCATTTACAGCATGAGCATAATATATGTACACCTCTCAGATGAGGACGAGCATTGCATTGACATTATCATCATTTTGTTGGAATTCTTACACTTGTACAAGATTTACTTACAAAATATGAACTTTATTAAGCAATCTTTTTGAAATCACACTTACAAATGATTACATTGGATCTATATATAATAATCTAAATGGTGCGTTGAATAGTCGCAACTCTTCGTGGTACCCCTTTACGAAAAGTCACAATCTTTATGAAAAGATGCAACCCTTCAACTTTCTAAAATACTAGATAGGTCCTTCTACTTACTATACTTTACATATTCATACACCATACTTTACATAATTTACATAATTAACATACTAATTTAGGATTGATCGAGATTAATCCATCATTCACCCCCTTAATCACGATCATCTTGTCTTACAGCAATGTAGGTTCATCGTCGCTTAGATAGATGAGATGTGCTTCTTGCTTCTTGTCTTTCTCTTTCCATTTTGAACATTCATATGCAAAGTGACCAAATTCTCCGCATTCATAACATCTCATTCTGTTCTTGCTTCGTTCTTGATTTGTACCTCTTTCACGTTCTTTTCTTTCTTTATTGAAGTTTCTTCCTCGACCTCTTCCTTGGTGTTGAGTTCTTGAAGTTGCCATAAGAAGGTTGCCTTGGTGATCTTCTTGTGGTTCATCTTGACTTTTAAGGCGTTCTTCAAAAGTTATTATTCTTCCTGTTGCTTTTTCAAATGACATGTTATCAACATCCGTGTATTGTTCAATAGATGCTACGATCGGTAGAAACTTCTTTGGGACTGAGTTCAGTAGCTTTCTTACGAGTACTTTGTCTTTAAGATTCGAACCAAGACTTTTGATCTTGCCTCTTATGCTTCCTAATTTTCCTGCAAAGTTGCTCACTATTTCGTTATTCTTCATTTTTAAAGCCTCCAATTCGCTCCTTAAAGTTTGTAGGCGTGCTTGTTGAACTCGGTTTTCTCCCATGTATCGTACTTTGATAGACTCCCATACTTCTTTCGCACTTGCATACTATGAAACTTGCATTAAAATATCTTGTGGCAAAGTTGTTAGTATCATTGCTTTTGTTGTGTGCATCTTTCTTTCATCTATATCTTCTGTAGCATCAAGTGTTTCC